>PVLC010015265.1:0-37702 GCA_004027655.1 Graphiurus murinus | reverse complement strand
AAAAAAAAAAAAAAAAAAAAAAAAAAGATTCCTTGAAAAGGAGAAAGTGAGCCGGGTGTAGTGGCACACGCTTGTAATCCCAGCATTTGGGAGGCTGAGACCGGAGGATCCGTGTTCACAGCCAGCCTCAGCTACCTAGTGAGGCACTCCGCAACTTAGTGAAACCCTGTTTCAAAATAAAAAATGAAAAATAGGGCTGGGGGTGTAGCTTGGAGGTAGAATGCCCCTGGGTTCCATCTCCAGTACCACAAAAGAAAGAAAAGGAGAAAGTGCTTTTTTACAGCTGACTGTGAGACTGAGGACTGCTTATACCAGATTTTCCAAGACAGTTCCAATTCAAGTTTTTGACCTGATATTCATGAGCACATGCCTACTAGTCAGGTTTATGTCCACCTTTAAGCTTCATAAAATCAAATGCCCCGTGCAGTGGAAGACCTGAATAGGGTGCTCGTGGCTTTTCTTCCTCAGACCCCGATTCTTCCTCAGGGCATCCGTCATTATTGACCTGGAGGAGCTCTGCCAACCACTATTTACCTCCACATTTTAAAAACCCAGGATCGGGTGGGTGGTAGAGAATCGGTCCACCTGGGAAAGTATCAGGATTAGAGCTAGAAGGAATCTCAGACCAATCCCTCATTCAACAGATGAGACTCTGACACAGGATTATAGCATAGGGTAATGCATTGGGCTTTAGATTTGGGACAATCACTCTAAAACCTTCAAGCATATTGCAACCATTTGCTATTTGACGATATTTTCTACCAGCAAGGGGTTATTCTGTAGTGTAAACTCCTGTAAGGACAACTCAGTAAGGTGTAAGTCTATGGAGTTGATGTTATCTGTGCTGCCCCTCAGTGGCGATTGGGAGATGGCACACCCAGAGGAGGGCATTGGTTGCCTGAGCTTTAGGTGAATAGTGTGAGCAGGATTACCATACATTATAATCAGTTCTACAGTAACTTGTAGGTTAGGTGTTCCTATTCAGAAATGACAGTATCATCTCTACAGCTAAGAATAAACCTCTTTTATGTACAAGTGAGGTAGGATTGAAGAAATAAAATAATGGGAAGGAAATGATGAGGTAGCTTAGAAGTGAAATGTTAGGTAGAAGGAGGTATCGGAAAAATTCATAAAAATATAGTTTTTAGCCTTTTAAAAATCTGGAGAGTGTTAATCCAAAACTCCACCCCTTGGAAGTTTCCTTTGGTTCGGCCCAAGAGAAACGTACAGCCCAGCCCACCTGAGACGTACCTAAAGCAGCATACACCTGGAAAGAGGAGGAGCCAGCTTATTTGGGACCTTCCCTCACCTGGAGCCCAACCTATAGGACTACTTGGAACCTGAGGGAGAGGGGCTGGAAATGAAGACCCCGCCCTCTTATATACCCCTTGGATTTTCCACGTGTTCTCTCTCTCGGCGCTTGCTCGTGATCGGGGAAACATGCCCTAGGACTTGGTCGTGGGGGGACCCCTGTCTCCCTTTTCCTTTTTTTTTTTTTTCTGCATCCAAGTTTTTCCTTCCCAGTTTTTTCTTTAAATTAAACCTGCCAGATGTTGTAAAGGATATGTGTTAAAATTCTTTTTTTCACAATATCAAGAACCTGGATTTTATATTACCTTATTTTTGGGGTACATTCGGAACCCCATCACAGAGACACATTGGGAAGAAAAGGAAAATATAGTTTTAAAATCTAAAAACAGCCAGCCAGGGGCGTGGTGTTGCACGCTTGTAATCCCAGTACTTGGGAGGCTGAGACTGGAGGATCTGGGTTCGCGGCCAGCCTCGCTACCTAGGGAGGCACTCCACAACTTAGTGAGACCCTGTTTCAAAATAAACAATAAAAAATAGGGCTAGAGGTGTAGCTCAGAGGTAAATGCCCCTGAGTTCAATCCCCAGTACCGCAAAAAAATAAAATAAGAATTTAGCCTGGCATGGTGGCACACATTTGTAATCCCAGCATTTGGGAGGCTGAGACCGAACGATCTGGGTTCGCGGCCAACCTCAGCTACCTAGTGAGGCCCTCTGCAACTTAGGGAATAAAAAATAGGGCTGGGGGTATAGCTTGGAGGTAGAATACCCCTGAGTTCTATCCCTAGTACCGAAAAAAAAAAAAAATCTAAAAACTTCATAATCCCACACCACGGAATTATCATGTTTTCCTATGACACAAGTACTAGAAATTTTTAATTTCCAGATACAAGGCCATGGGAAATGTTTTAAATATATTAGTTGTTTTTCAGCAAACATTTATTGAAACTAATCTTATGGTGAGCCAACCACTGTTCTATGTCTGTTGGACAGGGCCTTTGGTTGGAGAAACTCACAGTTCATGCCCTGGAAAGAACCACCAGGGAATCTGCAATTCAAGGTGATGTGTGGTGTAATAGCACTGTAGTGTGTTTTTTTCTTTTTCACATTTTTCCTCTGGAGGGGACAATAGTTCAACAAAATATCAATGATGGTTATGGGAATATTCTATTCTTTCCTGCAACACCTAAAACAAACATGCCATAACAGCCTCTCCTCTTTTAAGATGCAAATACAGACCTGACCTGTTATGAGGGGGAGTGGCTTCAGGCCTCCCGCCCCCCAGGATACCAAACTCCTACAAGGCTCAAGTCCCTTATGTAAAATGATGTATTTGCATAGAACCTCCACACATTCTCCCATATATTTTACATAATCTCTAGATGACTACAGCTTAATCCAGTGCAAATGATAGGTAAATAGTTGTATTATTTAGGGAATGATGATAAGGGGGGAAAAAAGTCTGTACATGTTCAGTACAGGTGAAGCTTCTTTTTTACAAATATTTAGGATTTGAGGCCAGCTGAATTTGTGAATGTGGAACCCAATTATACAGTAGTACCTTATTGGTACCCAAGAAAGATGCCGCCTCTAACACATGAACTCTCCCTTGCCAGAGGCCAGCCTGAGGCCACAGGATGCAACTCTCACCAGAAAATTTTGCCCCATTCTCCACAAATTTTTATATCTACTAAATAAGAGCTTTAAAGACAAAACAAACAGCAATGAAGCACTCTTCTATTATTCATATTTTTAAAAATGCCTGTTCATGTCATCACTTTATTCCTTTCCTGATATCTGCGTAGAAACAACAAACTAGCCTTTACAATATTACTAACAGACAGGCATGGTGGTACATGCCTGTAATTCCAGTATTTGGGAGGTTGAAACAGACAGGAGGATCTTAGGTTTGAGGACAGCCTCAGCAACTTAGCTGAGAATCTGTTTCAAAATAAAAAATATAAAGGGCTGGGGGTGGGTGTGTGATGGGGCGCGCTTTGTTCCCACAAGAAGATTTCAGGTTCTTGATATTGTGAAAAAAAAAGAATTTTAAACACATATCATTCACAACATCTGGCAGGTTTAATTTAAGGAAAACTGGGAAGGAAAAACTGGGATGCAGAAAAAAGGAAAGGGAGACAGGGGTCCCCCAACCACCAAATCCTAGGGCATGTTCCCGAGCAAGAGAGGGAACATGTGGAAGTCCAGGGGAATATAAGAGAGGGCAGGGTCCTCTTTTCCAGCCCCTCTCTCTCTCTCAGATAGGTGGGCTTTAGGTGGGGGGCAGGTCACAGAAAAGTTGGCTCCTCCTCTTTGCAGGTGTGGGCTGGGCTCTTCCGGAGTTTGGCCTAACACTCTCCAAATTTTTAAAAAGGCTGTATTAAAACTATATTTTTATGAATTCTCCCGATACCTCCTTCTACCTAACATTTTACTTCCTAAGCTACCTCATCAGGTGTAGCTCAGAGGTAGAATGTCTCTGGGCTCAATCCTCAGAACCAAAATAAATAAATAAATACACACACATATATATAACATACAAATGATATAAATATATATTAACATCAACATCAGAGATATCAGGAAGAAAAAAACTTGGAGATTCTTAAGTTTGTTCTCCTCCCCCAAATTAATCAAAAGGATAAACCTGAAGTATTCAGATTAATAGAAAAGATAGTTAGAAATATGATAATTAAGCAAATAGTTTAAAGCATTCAAGCAGCATTGTAAAAAGAAGATAATTCAGTAAGTTGAGCTTTATGAGTACTTGTCATGCATAATTGAAGATGGGAAAGAGGCAAGGTTCTGGCTTTGTCAGGGGAAGACGGTCGTTCCTCACCTCAGGAACTCAGGATCTGTGGGGTCCTTTGCTTCTGTGGCAGAAGAGGAGAATTCCAGCACGCTTCAGTCAGAGATGAAGAGAGAGATTTACTTAGGAAAGTTGGAGATACACATTCAAGGGAGAACTGTAGTCATCTTGATGAGGTAGCCTAGGAAGCGGAAAGTTAGGTAGAAGGATGGTATTGGGAGGATCCGGGAAAATATAGTTTTTATCCAGGAAAATATAGTTTTTAAAATATAGTTTTTTAAAATCTGGAGAATTAAGCTAACTCCACCCCTTGGAAGTTTTTTTTTTCTTCTCCGGAAACCTTGCCTCACCTGAGTTCCACGCCCTAATCTCCGAAGTCCTGCCCACCACCTGCAACTTCCGGGCCCTATCTGACCACCTATTCGCCCACCTGAATCTGAGGAAGAGGAGGAGCGAAACCCTTAAAAGTCGAGTCGCAAGACGCCGACTTCCTCTTCTCTTCTTCTTCCCTCGACTCACGGAGGAGCGTGGCGTGCCTTTCTCCTCCATGCCTTACCCCTTTCCTTTCCCCTTTTTTCCCGGTTTTCCCCTGAGTTCCTGTTTCTCCCAAGCTCTTGAAATAAACCCTGCTTTTTGTTTTCTGAATGGTATGTGTTAAAATTCTTTTTTTCACGATACCAAGAACCTGGATTTTGGGGAACCCGACATACCCCATAACAATCTCAAGAGGGAGAGAGCAACTTTGGGGTCATAGCAGTTGTGTTTATATGAGACCCTGTGAGGAGGTGGGTAGGAAAGGGAAGGTGCTCCGGTCCTCTTTTTTTTTAATCCTTAGGTTCCTGCCATTTCATTGGTGGGTGCTGGGTGATGCTGGGATTGACGGACGAGTGGTCAAACTTTTTTTGGGGGGGGGTCCTTTGTTTACCAAGCACCTCAGGAATTTCAGGTGGGAAGATAAGCTATTATTGTGATGGGGTGCGTGTGTTCCCCCCAAAAAATAAATTCGGGTTCTTGATATTGTGAGGAAAAGAATTTCAACACATATCAGTCCCAACATCTGGCAGGTTTTATTTTAAGGAAAAACTGGGATGCAGGAAAAAAGGAAGGGGAGTGAAAAGGGTTCCCCCAACCACCAAGTCCTAGGGCATGTTCCCCGAGCAAGAGAGAGAACACGTGGAAGTGCAGGGGGATATAAGAGAGGGCGGGGTCCTCTTTTCCAGCCCCTCTCTCTCTCAGGTTTCAATTGATCAATAGGTGGGCTTCAGGTGGGGGAAGGTCACAGAAAAGTTGGCTCTTCCTCTTTCCAGGTGTGGGCAGCTTCCGGTGAATTTCAGGTGGCTGGGCTCTTCCGAAGTTTGGCGGTACATCTCATTTGGGCCGAAACAAAGAAAAGCTTCCAAAAAGGGGGTGGAGTAGGCTTAACACTCTCCAGGTTTTTTTAAAAGGCTGTATTAAAACTATATTTTTATGAATTCTCCCGATACCTCCTTCTACCTAACATTTCACTTCTAAGCTACCTCATCATTATGATAATAAGTATGGGCCAATTGAGGATCTTTGCCTAAGAAAGGAGAGGCCGGATGGATAGGCCATTGTGATTAAGTGTGGCCTATTAAGGACTTTTGCTTAAGAAATAGCAGATCCAAGCCGGGCGTGGTGGCGCACGCTTGTAATCCCAGCATTCGGGAGGCTGAGACCGGAGGATCCGAGTTCGAGGCCAGCCTCAGCTACCTAGTGAGGCACTCCACAACTTAGTGAGACTCGGTTTCAAAATAAAGAATAAAAAATGGGGCTGGGGGTATAGCTCGGAGGTAGAATGCCCCTGAGTTCAATCCCCAGTACCGCCAAAAAAAAAAAAAAAGAAATAGCAGATCCAGTAGAGTGAAGTAAAAGATTATGAAGTTTCTAGATTTTAAAACTATAATTCCTTCTTCCTTTCCAGTTTGTCTCCTTTCTACCTATTATTTTTATTTTTCCTATCCTTCCTCAATTTGTTTAGAAATAAGTAAACTGACATATATTCATTCTTAATAGATGACCAAAAGGAAGAATGCTTTAGAATTCAGCAACTTTGGTTAAAAGGATGGAAATGATTTTGAGCCACTTAAATTGAAAATAATTGAGCCAGGCATGTAATTGGCGCCAGCCTGTAATCCCTGTTAGGTAGCTAGCTAGTTATGAGCAGGACAGAGACTGCCCCATGCAGCTGAAGTCAGAGACCTCCAGTCTATTACATTGCAGATTTAGATTTTCCACATGACACAATTGTGTGCAGTCCCACCAAGCCCTGGCACAAAACCCAATAGTAAACTACTACGCATGAGGAGGGGTGGAATTTCTGGAGACCATATTGTTGCGAAGTGAGAAACACCAGACACCATTGTGCCAAAGAGGTCTCTTTATTGACCTGCCACCGACTGGCCAGGAGGAGCAGCCTAAAGGACTTCGGATGGAATTTTGGTGTAGGCCAGTTTTATACCCTTTGGTTACAGAGTTGGGGGTATGGAAAATCATTGCATTGTTTTACAAATCAGGTGCTTAGGACACACAGCTTATCTTACTTAGAAAGCTAATAGCAGCTAACATTTCTTTTTACATACAGGTTTAGTTCCTGTTTGCCCCTCAGACCTTTAGTCAAAGAGGGCCAAGAGAACTTGCCTAAGACTTTTACCAAAAAAGGATACATGCTGTTTCTTTTTTTTTGGGGGGGGGGGAGGTACTGGGGATTGAACTCAGGGGCGTTCTACCTTCGAGCTATACCTCCAGCCCTATTCTTTATTCTTTATTTTGAAACCAGGTCTCACTAAGTTGTGGAGAGCCTCACCAGGTAGCTGAGGCTGGCCGAGAACCCGGATCCTCCAGTCTCAGCCTCCCGAATGCTGGGATTACAAGCCTGCGCCACCACGCCCGGCTGATACAAGCTGTTTCAATAAGAGACTCACCATGTGGCAGGCTGGACCCCCCCCCCTTTTTTTTTTTCCTCTCTTCCTTACTCTTCTCCCAGTTTAGCCTGCTCTGTGACCCTCCTGTGAAATCTACTCAATAAAGCCTTTCATGATTACCAGTTCTGCGTCCCCCAAATGAAATCTTTCTTTTGGGGATGTTATGGGGTATGGTGAACCCCAAATCCGTAGGTCCTTGGCTCGTGGAAAAAAGAATTTTAACACGTGCCAGTCAGAAACAACATAGGCAGGTTTATTTTAAGAACTTAAAGGGAAACTGGGAGAAAGGGGAAGGGAAGGCAAGGAGCGGGAAGCGAGAAGGGGGTAAGGCATGGAGGAGAAGGGCACGCTGCGCGCCTCCAGGGAAGAAGAGGAAGTCGGCGTCTTGACTCTGACTTTTAAGGGTTTCGCTCCTCCTCTTCCTCAGATTCAGGTGGGCGAATAGGTGGTCAGATAGGGCCCGGAAGTTGCAGGGGGTGGGCAGGACTTCCTGAGATTGGGGCGTGGAACTCATGTGAGGCAGGCTTCCTAAGAAAAAAAAACTTCCAAGGGGTGGAGTTAGCTTAACTCAAAGAACTTCCAAGGGGTGGAGTTAGCTTAACTCAAAGAACTTCCAAGAGTTGGAGTTAGCTTAACTCAAAGAACTTCCAAGGGGTGGAGTTAGCTTAACTCCCCTGATTTTTAAAAAAAAAAACTATATTTTCCTACCTAAATTTCCGCTTCCTAGGCTACCTCATCAGGGAGACAAGAACAGAGGGAAACTCACAGCCCTGTAACACCAGTACTTTTGAGGCTGAGACAGGAGGATCATAGAATGAGGCCAGCCTCAGCAATTTAGCAGGGCCCTCACCTGGAGAACATCATGTTAAGTGAAATTAGCCAGTCACAGAAAGTGAAGGGTCATATGCAGGAGCTAGGGAGTAGTCAGGATAAGAGAGGGACTTTAAACAATAGAGGAGTAACTCCAGGACAGGGAGAGAGGTGCTCTAAGAGAGAGGGGAGGGGGAAATTAATGAAGAAAACACTTCCATTGACATTCTGTACATATGTGAGGACTCTAATGCCAACCTCAATGTCACACAAGGGGAAGGAGGAGTGGGGAGGGAGCCAGGGGAAAGCTCACCAAGTGCTGTGTGCATGTGCGCCTCTACTTCTATGAACTGCATGATGATGTCAGACTATCAGACTATAATGTACCAATAAAAGTGTTTTTTTAAAAAAAAGGACTGGGGAGCCAGGCGTGGTGGCTCACGCTTGTAATCCCAGCATTTGGGAGGCTGAGACCAGAGGATCCGGGTTCGAGGCCAGCCTCAGTTACCTAGTGAGGCACTCCACAACTTAGTGAGACCCGGTTTCAAAATAAAGAATAAAAAATAGGGCTGGGGGTGTAGCTCAGAGTTAGAATGCCCCTGAGTTCAATCCCCAGTACCACAAAAAAAAAAAAAAAAAAAAAAAAAAAAAAAAAAAAAAAAAAAAAAAAAAAAAAAAAAAAAAAAAAAAAAAAAAAAAAAAAAAAAAAAAAAAAAAAAAAAAAAAAAAAAAAAAAAAAAAAAAAAAGGACTGGGTGTATTTCAGAGATACACACAAAAAAGAAAAGGAACAAATCAAATTTAGGATTAATTTAATTTGGAGTGATTTAGGGGAAAATGTTGCTTAAAGAATAGACAACCAAAGAATGACAGGCACTTCCTAAAATATCCAAAAAACATTTTGATTTAGATAAACATCACTGAGAAAGAATGACAGTGATAATTTTTAACTTTTTAAAAAATATAACACATTTGAATAAAGATAATGGAATTAAGTTAAAAATTTAATGAATAGAACTAGCACAATTCATATAGAGTAACCAAACACAAGAAGGGTCACAATGTGAGGCTGACAACTTGGGAAAGGCATCACAGCCAATGAAGGAGAAAGAAAATTTTGGTAAAACCCACTCAGCTGCCAACCTCCCTGCCCAGAACCCCCGGGCGGTGCACACCTGGCACACAGCATCCAGGCCACAAAGCCTTAAGGACCTCCAAGAACCTGAAAAAAGGAAAATATAATAAAAACAATTTTAAATTTTAGAGTTGAATTATAAAAGCTCTTTCAAAAACTGTGTATGTAATGTAAAATATTTGAATGCTTTAGTAAATTTGATATGAGAAGGAGTGTTATGGGGTACGGCGTGTCCCCCAAAATCCAGGTTCTTGGTATCGTGAAAAAAAGAATTTTAACACGTGCCAGTCAGAAACATCTGGCAGGATTTTATTAAAAATTAGGGGAAAACTGGGAGAAAGGGAATAAAAGGGGAAGGGGAGTGGAAAGGGAATAGGTCACCCGGACAAGTCCAAGGGCAGGTCCCAAGAGGGAAGGGGCGAACAAAGGGAGGTGCAGAAAGAAATAAGAGAGGGCGGGGTCCTCTTCTCCAGCCCCTCTCTCTCAGGTTTCAGGTGGGCGATAGGTGGGCTCCTCAGGTGGGGGCAGGTCACAGAAAAGTTGGATCCTCCTCTTTTCAGGTTCCAGGATGGAGGTGGGCTTCAGGTGGGGGCTGGGCTTTTCCGGAGATTATCTTTGGCTGTGACTCTCAGGTGGGCAGGAAACAAGGAAAACTTCCAAGAGGTGGAGTTAGCTTAAAACTCTCCAGATTTTTTAAAAGCTATATTTTAAAACTATATTTTCCTGAATTCTCCCGATACCATCCTCCTACCTAACCTTTGCTTTCTAGGCTACCTCATCAGGAGTAGTATTAAACAGCATTCCCACTAATTCCTGTATTAAAGAGATAGGGAATGAGGGAATAGGTTGATCTTGTTGTGCAGTGAAAAAAATAATTCCTCAAAAGCACTGATTTAACTTTTAGTTATGTCTTTTTTTGTTGTTAAATTCAAGCATCTTACAGAAGCAGATGTGCTCAATTATGTGAACTCTACATTTGCCTGTGGTTTAATTTAGGCAATTTGCCTTTTGAAAGAACACAAATCCAACCAGATCTTAAGTATGTATAAATGTTTATTTATTGATTTAATTAAAATGAAATGCCACCAACTCATCATCTGAGTAAGGCTGATGCCCCACATGTGACAGGCATGTGACAATCCTGCTGCCCTCAGTCCCTGGAGAACTTCAGAGGGGTCAGGGGTGCTGGAGCTGCTGGGCCAGCCACCTCTTGCCACAAGCATATTGTCTGTTTATCCCCAGCTGATATAGAATATTATTTTCTGAGCATCCTAAGATGCAAATGAAAAGGAACAGGGAGAGGTACTGCACCTTTATGTTCAGACCATGTTAGTAAGTGAAAGTGAAGCTTCTCTGGATTAACTAGGAAACTGTACTGATATTTGTATGTTTTGGAAAAATAGAGATACCCATGTAAAGATTCAACAGAACAACTGATATAATGTAAGATAGCAGCCGGACGTGGTGGTGCACGCTTGTAATCCTAGCATTGGGAGGATGAGACCGGAGGATCCAGGTTCGCGGCCAGTCTTAGCTACCTAGTGAGGCACTCCGCAACTTAGTGAGACCCTGTTTCAAAATAAAGAATAAAAAATAGGGCTGGGGGTATAGCTCGGAGGTAGAATGCCCCTGAGTTCAATCCCCAGTGCCGCAAAAAAAAAAAAAAAAAAAAAAAAAAAAGCAATTAGAATTGCAGAATTGTAGAGGTTATAGGTTACATTTCTTAGAATCTATTTCATAGCAATCATCTTAAGTCTATGCTGAGACTTCCTAGTTAAGCAGAAACTAGAACAAAATTAATGTAACCAATACAATTGTAACTACCATCTGGAATCAAAGTGACATTACACCCTACAAGCACTCAGGTTGATTTCCTCTTTTTTGGGGGGGTGGCCGGGAAGGGGTGGGGGTGGTTTTGAACTGGGGATTGAACCCAGGGGCATTCTACCTCTGAGCTATACTCTCGTCTCTTATTTTTTTTATTCTTTATTCCTGTCTCAGCCTCACAAGTACTGGGATTACAGGCGTGTACCACCACACCTGGCTTGGGGTTGATTTCTAAACCAATTAAATGGTGCTTCCTCACCACATGGATTCATCGATACCTTAGCACACTCATTTAAGAGATCAGCTGCTACTTATCTCTGTTTTTCCACTGAGTTAGAAAGTGAAAGTACGAATTCTGTGAAGTTAGACCAGTTTTCATACACATTACATTTGTTACCTTTGTTTTTTTTGTTGTTGTTGTTTTTTAACCTTTAGCTGTTTAACTGTCACACAAAACTTCTCACATGAAAGGCACTTGTCTTATAGGGACTTTCCCTCAGTCCTCAGCGGTGCCTGAAAGTAGAATGTTTTGTATATCAACATGAAAATTAAAGAAAGTTCTGGAAGACAACAGTGGCAGTAGCTAGGTCAAGGTATATTATTCAGAGAAGGTAGATTTGGTCTTTGAGCGTGAATCCCCTGTAGCTCACTGCCGTGAGAGACCAGTGCAGTGGTCGTGGTGTGTGCTCCTTGCCCCGCGCTGCTGCTATTTGTTAGGGTCAGTACATCTGTCTTCCTGTTGCCAAGTGCCCCCTTGGAGATCTTTTGATTCTTTCCAGTTATAGCAGGATGAACCTCCTTCAAGGAGTCGAGCAGAAGTGTTGAACAGCACACAAGCACAGAGCGGATATCACTCCTTGGCAGGCCTTGGTAGGAGGAGCCAGTCCACTCTCATAGACAAGGCATTTCAAACATGGAATAAAATCTTTTACAACATTTGCTACAGGTGCTTCTATATGAGTTGCTTCAATTCATCCTGAAAAGATACAATTTATTAAAGCATATATTTATAAGGCCTACATTTTATTTGAATAAAGCCTGAATAACTATAAATATCCTTCAAAGAGAAGAATGAGCTGCTCTCTTTGAAGCTTTTCTCACTGTATGGGCTTGAAAAACACGGCATTTTGTTTTGTTTTGTTGTCGCTTGTTTTAGTGGAACTGGGAATTGAATCCAGGGGCATTCTACCTCTGAGCTACACCCCCATCCCCATTTTATTTTTTAGTTGGAAACAGGGTCTCTCTAAGTTGTTGAAGGCTTTGCTAAATTGCCAAGGCTGCCCCTGAACCTGCAATTGTCTTGTCTTAGTCTCCTAAGTACTGGGATTACAGGCATGTGCCACCTCATCCAGATTGGGCCGTTCTTAAAGTACTGTTGAGCTACCCTGGAAAGATTGTGGAGCATATTACCTCTAATTATTCTTAGAATCCGATCTTTGTTCCTGTGTGCCAGCCCATGAGTTAAGTTAGTGGGAAATGAAGCAACCCCTTTGTCAATGCCAAAAGGTCATCCAAGTAGTACCAACCATCATTTGGATAAAAAGCTATTCCAAGCTGGGCGTGGTGGCCCACGCTTGTAATCCCAGCATTCGGGAGGCTGAGACCAGAGGATCCAGGTTCGTGACCAGCCTCAGCTGCCTAGTGAGGCACTCCGCAACTTAGTGAGACTCAGTTTCAAAATAAAGAATAAAAAATAGGGCTGAGGGTATAGCTCGGAGGTAGAATGCCCCTAAGTTCAATCCCCAGTACTGCAAAAAAAAAAAAAAAAAAAAGCTATTCCAATAGTTTGCTAAATATCTTCCCCCTGAATCTGGAGTTTCACAGAAGACTCTCCTTCCATTTTTGTTTTGTTTTGTTTTTGCAATATTAGAGATTGAACCCAAGGGCATTCTACCTCTGAGCTATATTTTATTCTTTATTTGGAAGCAGGTTCTTACTAAGTTGTGGAGGGCTTTACTAGGTAGTTGAGGCTGGCTGTGAACCTCCGATCCTCCTGTCTCAGCCTCCCAAGTACTGGGATTACAAGAGTGTGCCACCACGCCTGGTTCTCATTTCATTTTTGAACTCAGGCAACATCATAGTTACAGAAGATAATAATTTAAGGACCATTTGGATATGTCAGCTCCTCTAGGGGGAGGCCCCCTTATTGTCTCGTTATTGTCATCATCAATGGCCAGTGACATTGTGATGATGCCATTAGCCAGCATCCCAGGAGAGGCGATGCTCTTCTTAGAGAAAACAGGACCCGCTTGCGGAGGAACAGTGAGTTCTGGGATCGCAGGCGTGCCTTTGCTGCCAGGTCAGGGCAGGCCACAGTTTGGCGGTGTTAGGCTGGAGCAGGGTGCTTATTATGTGGAACTTTTGCTAGGTCGCCCCCTTTCTGGCCCTGGACTAGAGATAGCAGACTTTCCTTGGAGGGTTGCTTTTGGGGGGCAGGGAGGGGGGCTGGGGAGCAGAAATGGAGTTTATATCCATTTGTATTAGGGTTGTGGCTTCCCCAGCATCCATTCCAGGATATATGAGACAAAAAGAAGAAGCCGGGCGTGGTGGCGCACGCTTGTAATCCCAGCATTAGGGAGGCTGAGACCAGAGGATCCGGGTTCTCGGCCAGCCTCAGCTACCTAGTGAGGCACTCCGCAACTTAGTGAGACTCGGTTTCAAAATAAAGAATAAAGAATAGGGCTGGGGGTGTAGCTCGGAGGTAGAATGCCCCTGAGTTCAATCCCCAGTACTGCAAAAAAAAAAAAAAAAGAAGAAGAAGAAGATGCAGGGGGCCGACTGCTATGCCGTTCCCTGGGTTCCTGGTTCCCTAACTGGCCTTCCTTCTTCTATCCACTTTTAGAGTCTTCTTATATTTACTATGATGTTTAGGCTTCTCAGTGATATTTAGCAGGAGGAATAGGGAGATCAGCATTTACTTCATCTTGATCCCTGTAGTATTTTTATGTAAATTAAATAGGAATCCCACTGGAATTGAGAAACAGCATCAAAACATATGGAGTGATACAGGTTAGTGTTTTCTCCAGTGGAAATTCGACACCTAGATCAGTTTTTAAAATCAATCTTTTTGGGAGGGGTCTGATATTCATACAACAATGAATATTTTATATTCAATAAATGCTCTCATTTTAAAATTGATAAGTCCTAACAAATAGATACACCTGTATAGCTTTCACTACCATCTAAAAATCTAAGCCGGGTGTGGTGGCTTGTAATCCCAGCATTCGGGAGGCTGAGACCGGAGGATCCGGGTTCCCGGCCAGTCTCATAGTGAGGCACTCCGCAACTTAGTGAGACCTGGTTTCAAAATAAAGAATAAAAAATAGGGCTGGGGGTGTAGCTTGGAGGTAGAACGCCCCTGAGTTCAATCCCTAGTACCGCAAAAAATAAAATAAAATAAAAAATAAATAAAAATCTAAATATCTCATGTTTCCATTATTCCCCTCCTCCCAAACCTCCCTTGTGCCCCCTTGTGGTTGACATATCACTAATCCCTGTCCTAGGCAAATGCCAATCTGGTTTCTTTCACCATCGCTGAATTTTCTGCCTGATAAACCTTTGTCTAAATGAAACCATACGGTGTGTACTCTTGTGCCTGGCTTCTTTCACTTAGTAAGATGCTTCTGAGATCTAGCCATGTTGCATGTACTAGAAGTTGCTCTTTTTATTGGTGAATACTATTCCATTGTATGGCTATATTTCAATTTGTTCATCTGTTCACCCCTCGACAGACATTTGCATTGTTTCCATTTAGGCTATCGTGAATAAAAGTGCTATGAATATTTGTGTACAAGTCTTTTTGTAGATGTGTATTTTCATTTCTCATTTTATTGTTTTTTTTCTTTTTTGGTACTGGGGATTGAACTCAGGGGCATTCTACCTCCGAGCTACACCCCCAGCCCTATTTTTTATTCTTTATTTTGAAACCAGGTCTCACTAAGTTGCGGAGTGCCTCACTAGGTAGCTGAGGCTGGCCGAGAACCCGGATCCTCCGGTCTCAGCCTCCCGAATGCTGGGATTACAAGCGCGCGCCACCATGCCCGGCTTCATTTCTCATTTTAGAATGGCTAATTCATACACATACACATAACTTTATAGAAACAGCCAAACCAACTTCCCAAGTGCCTATATAATTTTGCATTCTTCACAATAGTGTATGAGAATCCTGGTTACTTCATATCCTTGGACTGGAGCTCTGGTCCCAGCACTAGTGAGAATCCCTCTGAAGCCGTGCTCACATCATGGCAGCTCTTTTTTCGTTGTTGTTGTTTGTTTGTTCAGTACTGGGGATTGAACTCAGGGGCATTCTACCCCCGAGCTACAACCCCAGTCCTATTTTTTATTCTTTATTTTGAAACAGGGTCTCACTAAGTTGCAGAGAGCCTCACTAAGTAGCTGAGGCTGGTCTCGAACCCCAATCCTCCTGTCTCAGCCTCCCAAGTACTGGGACTACAAGCGTGTGCCACCACGCCTGGCTCATGGCAGCTCTTTTAATCCCTAAGTACTGGAAGTCCACAGGCAGGACCGGCTCTGGGGTCCAGCCTGTGACATCTAGAGACATTCTTGCCATTTGACTTAGAAATTCTAGATTTTGAATCCCACACATCTTTCTCAAGCCTAACCGTGCTTTTGTCACAATGAGAGATTCTTCCCTAAGCCCAACCTAACACTGCCAGGTGCCTTCAATCCAACCTAAAACAGACATAAAGGTCACTTGGAGGGTGGCACAACTCATGGGCCCACCAGATATCAGCAGCCTGGGTAGAAGAAAATGACCCAGATAACTGTGTAACTGTTTTAATCCTAAAAGACCTTGAAAGACTTTGTGAGTCACTTACCTTAAAAATACATTACATCTTGTGGAGCCTATTAACATAATACAATTTTTCTATTATAAATGAGAAAAAGGGCCGGGCGTGGTGATGCATGCTTGTAATTCCAGTACTTGGGAGACTAAAATAGGAGGATCACAGATTTGAGGACAGCCTCAGCAAGTAGTGAGACTCTCATCAACCTAGTGAGACCCTGTTTCCAATTAAGAAATAAAACTGGACTGGGGCTGTAGCTCAAAGGTAGAATGCCTCTGGGTTCAATCCTCAGTACCACAAACAAACAAACAGAAAACAATAAATGAGAAAAAGGGGTACTTCTCAATTCAGTTAGTTAATTCAACTTCAATGAATGTGAAAACAAGTCATACAAAAGCCTTTCTCTGTAGAGTAATAATTCCAAATTTTAAAACTTTATGTGAGCTGGGCATGGTGGTGCACGCTTGTAATCCCAGCATTCGGGAGGCTGAGACCGGAGGATCCGGGTTCGAGGCCAGCCTCAGCTACCTAGTGAGGCACTCCGCAACTTAGTGAGACCTGGTTTCAAAATAAAGAATACAAAATAGGGCTGGGGGTGTAGCTTGGAGGTAGAATGTCCCTGAGTTCAATCCCTAGTACAGCCAAAAAAAAAAAAAAAAAAAAACTTTATGTGAAAAATGCCCCAATCCACCCACACTGGCTAGTATTCCCCTCCTCCCCTCCATTTTTTAGCTGCTGCTGATTCATTAGACCACTCATAGAAATCCTGACCAATTACTACATCTCTCCTTTGACAGCCAGGCCCAACTAGCCCTTGGGAAGAGAGAGCACTAGGGAGGTGGATGAGCTTGATCCTGTCTTGAGTTGTCTGAGCTGTAGTTTTCTCATATTTAGATTGAGGGTATTTCCAAAATCAGATCTCAGGCCTTGTGACCTGTTCTTCTGGCTGCACACTATGTTGAGATCTTCTGAGGGATGCACAGAATGAAAGGGCTCTTTGATGACAAAAGATGCTTCTTCCAGGGTATGACATTTCCCAGAAAGATCGCATTCTTAGTAGGATGCGTGGCATCTAAACTGTCTGCTGAGATTCCGTAGAATAATATAAATGTGGCAAGAAAGAAAGCCACCTGGTGAACTCACCAACTGAATCATAAGGCATCTGCCAGGTGTTACTCACCTGCAGTGAAGGCTCAGCCCTCCCTTGGAGCTAGTGTGGGAGCTGGCAGGGTAGGCAGAATTCTGAGTTTGTGCTTCCTGTATGAAGGCATGCACTTGCATGTGGGCGACGTGTGAATGTGATGGGATTCCTCCCCTCCTGTGTCGTGGTTGATAGGATGGTAAGAGTGAAGCAGTTTTACTAATGTAACTAAGAGCCCCAATCAATTGCCTTTGAATTAGTCAAAAAGAAAAATATCCCAGATGCGGGCCATCTGATCAGCTCTTTGGAAGAATCTAGGTGTTCACTCCAAGGAGGAGATATTTGGAGTGAGAGGGCTCCTCCTGCTGGCCTCCAAGGCCATGTTATGAACCCTCGGTGGAGGGGGCCATGTGGCCAGGGTGAAAGGCCCTAGAGAGGCTGAGCGCTGTCCCCTCAGACGGCAAGACAGAAATCAGAACCCGCAGTCCTACAGCCACAAGGAATTGAATTCTGCCAACAAACTTTATGAGGTTGGAAATAATATCTGTTCTAGTCAGACCTCTAAATAAGGACATAACCCAGTCAGCACCTTGATGACCCAGTCAGCGCCTAGTGAGACTGAATTCTTAAGAAAACACAACAATATGAAGAAGTATACCACTTCTGAGGCACGAACTCTGATTTGAGGTGTTAACTATGGGTATGAATGGACAAAAAGAGGGGCACTAAACTAAGGGATGCATTCTAAGTAGGTTCCCTTCCCCTAGAACTGTATCCCGTAGAACATAATTCCAAATACTTTCCTTTCAAATAATTCCAGAAAGTGAGACTGAAATTATTCCTATTGACATCCATTCACTTTGGAACACTGTACTAACCCATTTTATGCTATTATAACAAAATACCTGAGGCTGGATAACTTTATAAAGAACAGAGGTTGGAGCCGGGCGTGGTGGCGCATGCTTGTAATCCCAGCATTCGGGAGGCTGAGACTGGAGGACCCGGGTTCGAGGCCAACCTCAGCTACCTAGTGAGGCACTCCACAACTTAGCAAGACCTGGTTTCAAAATAAAGAATAAAAAATAGGGCTGGGGTGTAGCTCGGAGGTAGAATGCCCCTGAGTTCAATCTCCAGTACCACCAAAAAAACAAAAAAAAAACCAGAGGTTTACTTAACCCACGGTTCTGGAAGTTCAAGGGCATGGTACTGGCATTAGCTCAGCTCTGGTGAGGATCTCACAGCACATGGTATCGCAATGCTGGGCATGCATGAGTGTATGTGTGAGGGAGATATCACACAGCCACACAGGAAGCCAAAGAGGCCAGAGAGTTATCAGGCTTTTTGTTGTTGTTGTTGTTTTGTTTTGTTTTTTATAATCCTTTTTCAGGAAAAAAAAAAAATTCTCATCAGGGTCTGATGAGAATTTTGGTACTGGGGATGGAACCTAAGGGTATTCTACCTCTGAGCTACACCCTCAGTCCCATTTTTTTTTTTTTTATTCTTTATTTTGAAACAGGGTCTAACTAAGTTGCAGAGGGCCTCACTAAGTAGCTGAGGCTAGCCGCGAACCTGGATCCTCTGATCTTAGCCTCCCAAGTGTGTGCCACCGAGCTTGGCTTTGGTGAGAACTATCTTAACCCCTTCCAAGGCATGCCCTCAAAGACCTAACAGCCTCCCACCAGGCTCCGCCTCCTAGAGCTTCCACCACCTCCCACAATGCCTCACTGGAGACCAAGCCTCCGAAACGTGAGCCCTTGCTGGATAAATCACATGCAAACACCTAATAAAGAAGTCAACATTCCCTCCTAATCTAGGTGTTCTAATCTAGGATTCCACATGGGTGTTAAGAGCAGCCTCTAAAAAGCTGAGATATTCTGGCTTGGCTTAGTCTAGTCCCTGTGAGGGACTGGGGGAAGGAGGGTGTACCATCTCCTTAAGATCTAAATCTCAGCCAGGCATGGTGTACATGTCTGTAATCCCAGTACTTGGGAGGTGGAGATGGGAGGATTGTAGGTTCAAGGCCACCCTCAGCAACTTAGGAAGAACTTCAGCAACTTAGAGAGACCCTATTTCAAGGTGAAAAATTAAATAAGGCTTGATGTGTGTGTGGTGGGGTTTGAGGAGTGGGATTGTGGTGGCATAGCTCAGAGGTAGAGTGCCCCTGGGTTCAATCCCCAGTACCACACACACACAAAAATCTAAATCTCCCTTTCACACTCCCCCCTTCTCAGCCTGGATACAGTTTAATTGAGTTGAATATAGTCCATCTGTTGTTTTGCCTTAGGATTGGTCAGAATCACCTATACAGTCATTACTCAGTATCAGCTAGGGTTTGGTCCAGGGCTCCCCTGTGGAGCACCCTGGATATTCAAGTCCATTATATAAAAATGATAACGGCTGGACGTGGTGGCGCCGCTTGTAATTCCAGTACTTGGGAGGCTCAGACATGAGGATGGAAGGTTCATGGCCAGCCTCAGCTACTTAGTGAGGCCCTCCACAACTTAGTGAGACCCTGTTTCAAAATAAAGAATAAAAAGTAGGGGGTATAGCTCGGAGGCAGAATGCCCCTGGGTTCAATCCCTAGTACGGCAAAAAAATAAAAAAATAAATAAATAAAAATGATACCCTATTTGCATATAACCTATGCATATCCTCCTATATATTTTAAATCATTTTTAAGTTACTTTAATACCTAATACTATGTAAATGCTATATAAATAGTTATACTATACTGTTTAGGTAATAAGGATAAGAAGAAAGTCTACACATTTTCAGCACAAACAAGTTGTATGTGTGAGAGAGAGAGAGAGAGAGACCAAGGATTGAACCCAGGGGCATTCTACCTCTGAGATACATCCCTAGCCTGATTTTATTTTTTATTTTTATTTATGTATTTATTTATTTTTGTGGTACTGGGGATTGAACTCAGGGGCATTCTACCTCCAAGCGATACCCCCAGTCCTATTTTTTATTCTTTATTTTGAAACAAGGTCTCACTAAGTTGCAGAGGGCCTCACTAAGTAGCTGAGGCTGGCCATGAACCTTCCATCCTCATGTCTCAGCCTCCCAAGTACTGGGATTACAAGTATGCATCACCACGCCTGGCTTATTTTTTATTTTGAAACAAGGTCTCACTAAGTTGCTGAGGCTGATCTCAAACCTGGTCTCAGCCTCCCAAGTACTGGGTTATAAGTGTGCCCTGCCAAACAAATTTTTTTATCCCAAATACTTTCTACCTGTGGTTGGTAGAATCCATAGGATACAGAGGGCTGAGTGTATTTCACTGAACTGTTGAGTCATTCAGGTTTCTTTTGCTTTCTTTTTTGACAGATAAACAGGCAGAGATTCAGAGATTAGGATAAGGTGGGGGTTAGAATTCTCATGTTCTGGAATTTTCTTTGACTTAGCTTACTCCTGTTGATCTAAAGGGAAGGAACAAAGTCTCATTCAGGTGCTTGTTGAACTCAGAGGAGCAATTAGACAAACAACCATTACACAAAGTCTAATCTCACCAACCGTTAGACAAAAGTCCACAAGGGCATAAAATGTGTCTTTTATCCCCACAGCCCTAACACCTAGCACTATGCCTGACAAATCGGTTGTAAAGTTTTTTGTTCTTGTTTTGTCTTTTTGTACTAGGGATTGAACCCAGAGGCATTCTACCTCCAAGCTACCGAGCTACACCCCTAGCCCAACTTTATTACTTGGAAACAGAGGCTCAGTAGGTTGCTGAGAGCCTCGCTAAATTGCCAAGGCTGGCTTTGAACCTGCCATCCTCCTGTCTCAGACTCCCAAGTACTGGGATTGCAAGCATGCACCACCACACCCGGCCTGAAAAATCAGTTCTAAATGCTCAGTAAATGTTGACTGTAAACTTTAAGTCCTCAGGGCTAGTATGAACGTTTAGGGTTAACTTTGCCAATCTGGCTGCCAGGTCCTCTAGAATGTTCCTTCCTCTTCCTCTCCCTTTCCTTCTCTCACAGTTAGTCTTAGCAGTTAAGAGTTTAGCGGTTAAGAAAGCAAAACTCCCGAGATCAAATCCTGACTCAGCTTCTTAATAATGCACTGTGCCCTTGGTTAAGTTACTTCAGTTCTGCCTCTCTAACCTGGGGATATCTTGTAACATTGATAAGGGAATTACGTGGGTTAATATTTATAAATCTCGGAGCAGCACAAGATTGAAAGCAGTGTATGTGTTGATAAGTAAATAAAATAATTTCCTTAGTCTTGCCGTAGTGTGGACTCTGGGCTGGAAAAGAATTTCTAAGACAAGGGTAAAGCCACAGAGATTTATTTAGGAAAGCAAGAAATACACATTCAAGGAGCTGGGTGTGTGGCTCATGCCTGTAATCACACTACTTGGAAGGCTGAGACAGGAGAATCTCAGGTTAGAGGACGGCCTCAGCAAGTAGTGAGAATCTCAGCAACCAAGGGATACCCTGTTTCAAAACAAAAAATAAAAATGGCTGTGGTGTAGCTCAGAGGTAGAATGCCCCTGGATCCAATCCCCAGTACCACATTAAAAAAAAAAAAGCCAGGCGTGGTGGCGCACGCTTGTAATCCCAGCATTCGGGAGGCTGAGACAGGAGGATCCAGGCTCTCAGCCAGCCTCAGCTACCTAGCGAGGCCCTCTGCAACTTAGTGAGACCCTGTTCAAAATAAAGAATAAAAAAATAGGGCTGGGGATATAGCTCAAAGGTAGAACACCCCTGAGTTCAATTCCCAGTACCGCAAAAAAAAAAAAAAAAA
This sequence comes from Graphiurus murinus, assembly GCA_004027655.1. NCBI lineage: Eukaryota > Metazoa > Chordata > Mammalia > Rodentia > Gliridae > Graphiurus > Graphiurus murinus. The sequence goes on along the minus strand of PVLC010015265.1, from coordinate 16,174 downwards.
AGAAAAGAAAGAAACACACATTCTATGGGGAATGCAACCATCTCCAGAGTGAGAGAGATGCCTTTGGGGCTCATGGCTCCTCTTTTATAGGAGACTTTTGTGAGGAGTGGGTAGGAGTAGGTCTGGGAGAATATCAGTTTGGTAGTAACAAGATGATTCAGGGTATTTTGGCCATTTCCCAGGTCCTGATGGAGCCTTCAAGGACACATCAGGCTCTGTTATTTTGAATGTAATACAGCTGGGCTTGTGGACCAGGATATATTGTTGGTGTTGCAACATACCAGGTGAGACCCACTGGGGTCTGCATTCAGAATACTCATTCTTGGGGCTTCCTGGAGCCTCTCCTGGTTGCCTCCCAAGGTTAAGCAAGGCACCATTATCACTGATGTTTTCTTTCTTTCTTTCTTTTTTTGGCAGTACTAGGAATGGAACCTGGGGGCATTATACCTCTGAGCTACACCCCCAGTCCCATTTTTTATTCTTTATTTTGAAACAAGGTCTCACTAAGTTGCAGAGAGCCTCACTAGGTAGCTGAGGCTGGCTGTGAACCCGGATCCTCTGGTCTCAGCCTCCCAAATGCTCGGATTATAAGTGTGTGCCACCATGCCCGCCTATCACTGATGTTTTCAATGATGACAAAATGTGATAGATCTCTAGAATAAATTACCATGGTTCTGATATAGTGTGACTCCTCTTACTGGGTTCTTGTCCAGTGGATTTTGACACATCAAGACCAAGGACTAATGAAGGGTATAGAAATATGAAAGTTTATTTTAATTCAAGGAAACATAGAAAACAAAAATAGTTCCACACATGGGGGAGGGGCCCTGAAAGTAAACATTTAAGTTCTTAGGAGGTGAGCTTTTAGACCTTGTTGGGGTTCCCTGTAGGGCACTGCCGTGATTAGCAAGTCTGGGCTTGTTTCAGATTTTCTCAGGCAAAATGGCCCCGGAGCTAATTAGAGAAAAGATAAGAGTCCCCAGGCCTGCCAGATGTCTTTGTCCAATTACCAAAGGACTCCAGTCCCTAGATCCTGCCCTAACGGGCCAAACCTATCTCAATACATCCCATGCCTTCCTAAGCCCGCCTCAACGAACCAGCCAATCCCTATGGTCCCTATAGTCTCTCTCTGCCCTGGCAACAAGATTTCACCAATTCCCCTGCAATAATTAGTTGCTCTTTGCTCGAAAGTTTCCCTGCCTATGTAAACCCCTTATATAAGGATGAACAAAGACAAAGCCGGGGTCTGTGCAAGACTCCACTGCGTTTGATGAGGCTTGGACCCTAGCTCAAGTTAGGAATAAACTTTCTTCTTGCTTTTGCATTATTCTGTGTGAAGTGATCGTCTTTGGTGGGGCACCCCAGATTTGTGTATAACACCCCATCTGCTCTTTTATGATTGGTCAGAATTGGGTCTTGGGGACCCAGTGTCTTTTGTTCAGTTTCTATCCTTAATTTGAATTGTTATTTCATGGGCTGGTGGGCTCTAATCTCCTGGTGCCACTTGTCTGCCCCTCCACTCCCATCCTTGCTTACACAGGCTATCCTCAGAATACAGCCCACAGAAAGGCTGGAATCTTGTTTTGATTTTCATAGTCCTTGCCTGGTCATTGTTACAGCTATATTGTATTAACCTTCCCTGTTTTTGTTCTTTATACAATGGGCTCTTTAAATCCTTCCTGTTCCCTGGTCCTCTGCCCTACCTCAGTTCTATAGTACTTTAATTTGTCAGTCAATATTTTCACCATGATTTCATTAAAAAATTTTCATGTCTTTCCTACTGGACACTGCTAAATTAAATTTATAGGAGGCTGTTGTTTTAGACTGAGCTCTTGTACTAGGCCCAACAGTTCAGACCGAACCAGAATGGAGTCATTCATTCATGTTAGGTGCCACGTAGTCTATAAGAACTTTGAAATACTCTAGTTTTCAAAAAAGCAAGAGAATCACAGCAGCCAATCAGAAGGGGCCTAGTTTACCCCAGCCAGCAAGACAGGGAAACCTCTATTTTAACCCCATAAGGAAAGTAACCTTGAAATAACTAATTCCTTCTCATTCCTATTTCTGCTTTCTTTTGTTCTTTTCTACCTATAAAGCCAACCTTCTCTGCTTAGCTTATCAGAACATCTGTTTTGTTTTTTTTTTTTTTTTAACAAATGGGAGGTTACGTGATTCATTAGTTGCTAATAAAGTCAGTTAGAACTTTTAGCTAAATTTGTTGTCATTTCATCCTTTGATTATATTATTGTCCCCATTTTAGAGATGCTGAAACTGGAGTTCAGAAGATAGAAGTAGCAGCTACCTGGGGGATTATAGAAGTGGTACTGATGAGGTAGAATAGGAAGAGTAAAATTTAGGTAGGAAGGAGACACTGGGAGGAAAAGGAAAAATATAGTTTTTAAAATCTGGAGAGTTTTAAGCTAACTCCACTCCTTGGAAGTTTTCTTAGGAAGCACCACACCCTAATCCCTGGAAAGCCCTGCCCCCACCTGAGATTCATGGCCAAGGTCGGATCCATCTTGAAACCTGAGGAAGAGGAGGATCCAACCTTTCCTGTGCCCACCCTCTTTTGGAACACCCACATATACCTGAGGAAGAGGAGGATCCAAACTTCTTCTGTGTACCACCCCAGGGAGGACGGGCAGATGTTGGGGGTGAAGCAGAGAGGAGAGTTGAAATACTTTCATTTCTGAGTTGAAATGAACAGAGTCTGTGCTTTGCCAAAAATATCTCTTAGTCATACTTTACTTGTCTCACATGCTGGAAAAACAGGTTTCTAAATACAGTACGAATGTCAGCTTGGAATTTCCTTAACACAGTTTGAAGTTATGTCTTTCTCCAAGGAGGCTCCAGAGTTGATTCACATCAGGCCTTGAACACAAAGTAGAGAGGGGCTGACAGCTCTTAGATAAATGTTCACAATAAGCCTCCATCAGTGACATGGTGAGTTTTTAGAAGAAATTGGTAAAGAGAACCCATAGTAAATCATTTTACACTTTTAGTAGGATAACTGTAAGGGTGTATTCAAGTGGTCCTGAGTTTTTAAGAGTGGCTGCTCCTTTGCCAGTTGTCCCTTGCAAAGCCACATCCCTTCCCTTTGCAGGGTTATGCCCCCTCCTCTTGCCTAGTTTCTAAATTCTGAAGAAAAGCCATGCCTAAATGATTAAGATGTTAATTGCTAAATAAATCATCTTTCTTTAGATTCATAGAATCCAGAACATATGGTGACCTTCAGATAACATCAGAATATGAAACACCTCCTTGAATTTCATTCTGTGCATCAATTAACATAAAGTATGTAAATTGCCATGAGGCTTAACTGGCAGAAAAGTAATAGTCTGTCTAAAGAACTATAGGAACTAGTTCCAGGAGGTTGAAGTCCACTGTGATGTTCCAGCTAGAGAAGAAAAAAGAGAGACATGTGCCCCCCATGAGGAAGACCCCTAAAGGCCCCTGCTTTTCTCCCCCCCCACCCCAGTAAAAGCCCTTGCACTCCAGAGTTCCCCAAGATGGGGCTTTGAGGAGAATTGTGCCCTCCATCTTCCAGGATGCTAGACCTAGAATAAAACTGATCTCCTTCCCACCAACTCTCCCACGTACTGGCTTTCAAGCAGTGAGTGGTCAGACTCGGGTCCAGTAACAAATTTAGCCCATCTTTCTTTTTTTTTGTGTATGTGATATTGGATTTGACCCAGTGGATCTGTGCTTCTGAGCTATACCCCCAGACCTTTATTTTTATTTTTAATTTTGAAACAGGGTCTCACTAATTTACTACACACTGACCTTGAACCTGTGACCCTCCTGTCTCAGCCTCCCAAGTGCTAGGATTTCAGGCCTGTACCATTATGCCCACTCCATCTTTCTTTTTCATGAGCTTATTGAATAAACCAAAATGCTATTTTGGATCAATTATTTCAATCTTCCAACACTGCTCTGTACTTGAGGATTATGAGGGAAGGAAGGGGATGGGAAAAAGACAAGAATAAATCAGCTTCCAATTTTGTATGATTTTGTACTTATGCTAGAAATTCAAATACAATACAGAGGATATTTAAATACAGTGAACATCAGAGAGATATGTCCCGAAAGTTTATATAACAATTTTTTATATATAAAGAAATTATTTTTTTAATAATTTTTTTTTATTTCAGATGGCTACCAAGTTGATCAGTGGGGATAAAGTGGTAGAGAGTAAAATGAAACCACGGAATCTGTCTGTACATTAAAAGCAGATTTTCCAATATTTAAATTATGTTTGTTTTGTATCAGCCTGGGTCGGGGGTAAAAGGGTGGTGAGTCAGACCACAGACAATAAGCATATGGCAGACAGGTCTGAACCGCTTCTCATTCCATGAGTTCATAGCAAGGGGTGGCAGTTATGGGAGGGAGGGGGCAGGAGGTGGGGAAGGCAGGGCCAGATCCTGCGGGAACCTAGAGAGGTTTTGGTACACAGGCTGCCTCTGCTACTTATGCCACTGTCCTGTAACTCATTCTTACGGAGTTATAAATATTAACCACGTGCAAATCTTATTTCTCAGTCCTTTCTACTTGAATTTGCATCAGCAATAATGGCCCTGGAGGCAAATGTTCAGAATAGAGATAGAGCAGCATTCCTGGGAGAGGAGACTGTTATTTCCACATGGTACTTTTGACTATATTATACTCTGATTAAAAAATTGGAAACAAAAATATATTTTGGGGTTTTGAGCAGAATCATCAGTATTCTTAAAACTTTAAAAATGGGTAATCCCAATACTTGGGAGGCTGAGACAGGAGCATCACAGGTTCAAGGCCAGCCTCAGCAACTTAGTGAGATCCTTTTTTAAAATAAAAAATGAGTGAGGTATGGTGGTACTCACTGGTACTCCCAGTGCTTGGGAGGTGGATACAGTAGGATTGAAAGTTCAAAGCCAGCCTCAGCAATGTAATAGACTCTCGGCAACTTAGTGAGACCCTATTTCTAAATAAAAAATAAAATAGAGCTGTGGTATAGTTCAGAGGTAGAATGTCCCCGGGTTCAAACCCCAGTACCAAGCTGGGTGTGGTGGCCAACGCTTATAATCCCAGTACTTGGGAGGTTGAGACAGGAAAATCGGGGTTCAAAGCAGCCTCAGCTACTTAATGAGGCTCTCCACAACATAGTGAGACCCTGTTACAAAATAAAGAATGAGCTGGGCGTGGTGGCGCACGCTTGTAATCCCAGCATTTGGGAGGCTGAGACCGGAGGATCCAGGTTCGCAGCCAGCCTCAGCTACTTAGTGAGGCACTCCACAACTTAGTGAGACTTGGTTTCAAAATAAAGAACAAAAAATAGGGCTGGGGGTACAGTTCAGAGGTAGAATGCCTCTGAGTTCAATCCCTAGTACCGCAAAAAAAAAAAAAAAAAAAAAAAAAAAAAAAAAAAAAAAAAAAAAAAAAAAAAAAAAAAAAAAAAAAAAAAAAAAAAAAAGTTAAAAAAAACAAAATAAAGAATGAAAAATAGGGCTGGGGGTATAGCTCGGAGGTAGAATGCCCCTGGGTTCCATTACCAGTACCGCAAAAACAAAACAAGACAAAACAAAAAAAAGACAACCCAGTACCAATAAAATAAAGTAAAAATGGACAAAGGCTTTAGAGAACTGGAAGGTCATGAAATTAAATACCATAAATAAACATAGGATGTGGATATATAATAAATCACTAGAAAGATTGTTAGATAATAACAATCTTTTATAGAATATTAGGTTTTACCAGGCATGATGTAATTTCATGCCTATGGGAGGCTGAGACAGGAGGATTACAGGTTCAAGGCCAGGCTCAACAACTTACCAAGACCCTGTTTAAAAAAAAAAAGGGAAAAGAAAGAAAGAAAAAAAGGTTTTGTCTCCTTCCTGCCATTTTGCCATCTACCCTATCATCTTCCAAGTCTTCAAACCTCCATCACTTCTATCATCTCCCACAGGTTTTTTTTTTTTTTTTTTCTTCCATCTTCCATCTCACCAAGCTGCTTTTGCTCTGGTCAGTTTTTCAGCTACTTAAAGTTATCACTGTGTATACAGTTAAAGGTTCAGAGACAAGTTATAAGTTGTAAGACTTTGATATATACCCGTGGCATAGCAAGAAATATAACTGGTCTTTGCCCCAGTTCTGGCACAGAGCTCCCAGGTCCCTTTCGATTTCCTGAATGCTAGGACTGACTTCTGTTGTTCTTAAGGAGCTCCTTTAGATCTCATCTGAGTGATGTAGGTTCGGGCTCCTAGATAATCTCAGGGTGTAGATGGTTACTGGAAAGACCAACTGATTAGAAGATTGGAACCTTCTGCCCCACCCTCAACTTTGGAGGAAGACAAGGTTCCTGGAGATTGAGCTGTATAAAAACTTTTGAATAATGACGCTGTTTGCAGGTGGGGAACACATCAAGGTTATGGGAGGTCCGTGATCCCAGAGAGAGCTTGGTAGCTCTCTGCCCTTCCCCAACACACGTTGCCCTGCACATCTTTTCTATGTGGTTTTTCTTTAGTTGTATTGTTTAGTAAATGGGAAATGTATGACATGTTCCTGAGTTCTGTGAGTCGTTCTAGCAAATTATTGAACCTGAGAAGGGAGTTCATGAGAACTCTTAATTTATAGCCAGTTGGTCAGATGAATGAAGGCACCTCACCTCTTAGTTATATGACTTAATTTCCAAAATGGTCTCTTTCATGCTACTTCATTTTTCTATAGTCCAAAGCTTGTCAGGATTAAGACAGCCTTGCCTCTAACTCAGACAACCCATATCTTTTTTCTTTTTTTCGGTACTGGGGATTGAACTCAGAGGCATTCTACCTCCGAGCTATACCCCCAGCCCTATTTTTTATTCTTTATTTTGAAACAGCGTCTCACTAAGTTGCGGAATGCCTCACTAGGTAGCTGAGTCTGGCCGAGAACCCGGATCCTCTGGTTTCAGCCTCCCGAATGTTGGGATTACAAGCGTGCACCACCACGCTTGGCTCAGACAACCCAAAACTGACCATAATCTCTTACAATTTTAGTCTAATTGTTCCTCCTACTACAGTGGATCTTCAAACTCACCAGGACCATCAGGTCGTGGACCTCTCTTTTTATTCCTTAGAATTAGGCATCCTTTGTTTTACTTCCCTATCTACCCAGCTTAGACCATAGTTCATTGATTAAGTAAGTCATTTCAAAGAACCCTGATATCTGTGATTCCTCTCTTTTAAATAAATGCAAGCAGAAGCACAACACTGGAAAAGCCAATACTGGCAATCCTGTGCCATCACCCAGGTAGCTGAGTGTTACTAGATAAAACTACACACCAGGGCAGGCTGGTGCAGCTGTAGTCTTAATTGTTCTGCTAGGCCTCCTGCCCAGCAGTTTTACTAATCTCTAGTCAACTCACTCTCCCACTCTTGACAACAATGATTTCATCTTCCTCACTCTTCTAATCCTCCATCCTACTATTACCTCCTTCACTCTGGGTGAATCTTTGTCTGCTTCTCAGAAGATGTAGAAGTTATCATAGGGGAACTTCCTGCTACAATAACTACTGGTCTAGCTTCATTCACACCCATGTGCTCATACTTTTTCTATTAAAAAACAAGAGTTTTTCTTCTATGTCCTCAACTATGCTGGTACCCTTCTTAGGATTCTCAGGAACACAACACTATCAGTTATTTTTCTTGCCAATATTTTTAGTTTTTCTCCTAATTGGATCCTTGCCAGCAACATTTATATATGACCAAATCTCTCGTACTTGAAAAAAAAAAATAACCAAAATTCTTTCAACTCATTTTTCCCTATAAGTATTTCTCTCTCTCTCCTGTGTGGATGTACCTGTATATTTAACTTGTCTTCTTCACAGCTGGGTTGCTGCCATTTTTTCCATTAAAACAATGTTGTGATGAAAATCTTGCATTGAATTTTATATGTGCAGGTATATGGGTAGGCTGAATTTCAAGAAATGAGACTGCTACTTCAAAGAGTAAAGAATTTGATAGGTACAGATTATTTTTTTGTGTGTATGTGTGGTACTGGGGATTGAACCGAGGGGCATTCTATCTCTGAGCTACATCCTTGGCCCTATTTTGTTTTTTATTTTGAAATAGGGTCTCACTAAGTTGCTGAAGATCTCACTAAGTGAACCTAGGATCTTCCTGTCTCAGTCTCCCAAGTACTGAGAATACAAGCATGCGCCACGAAGCCCGACTGGTCAGATTCTTCTTCACAAGGGATCATACTGTTTCACATTTCCATCAGCGGGAGAATATTATATTTCCCATAATCTTGACAACAGAATGTTATCAAACTTTGGAATGTTTGCCAGTCTGACAGATGATACCTTAGTTTTATTTGCCTTTCTTATTTTGATGGAGATTAAGCTCTTTACCTGAGCTTAAGGGGCTAAAACTTTCCTTTTTGCGGTCTATTAATGAAATTTTTCTATTGAGCTGTTGGCCTTTTTAATATCTAAGACCTTTTTGTATGGCAGAAAGGGAGATTAGAACAGGCTGTGATTTTTTTAACCCATTACAAAGCCACAGCTTAAGAAAAGGCTTAACAAAGTCACCCAAGCCACTCTACTCTTTGGAAGTAAGAGCTCCCTGATCCAATTTTATTTTTTCTGACTTGAAAGTAGCATATGTTTACTACAATTGTATTGGAAAAAAATTTAAAACTATCCCAGCCTTCCACCCCCATGTTCCTTTTCTAAGTACACATAAAGTAAAAAAGGAAGCATCTTCCTGACACAACTCCATCTTCCAGAGGTCACCATTGGTAAACATCTATGGCTTGGGGGCCAGGGATATGGCTCAATGGTAGACAGCTTGTATAGCATAAGTGAAGCCCTGGTTTCCATCCCCAGCACCCCCCCCACACACACACACATCACATCACATACACACACAAAAATGATTATAGCATTCTTTCCTGCTGCTTAGACTGTTTTTCACCTCATTATCCCTATTAAAAACTTATGTGGTAGAGCCAGGTATGGTGGCGCATGCTTGTAATCCCAGTACTTGGGAGGCTGAGACTGGAGGACCTGAATTCACAGCCAGCCTCAGCTACGTAGTGAGACCCTGTTTCAAAATAAAGAGTAAAAAATAGGGCTGGGGGTGTAGCTTGGAGGTAGAATGCCACTGGGTTCAATCTCCAGCACCGCCCCCCCCAGCAAACAAACAAAAAACCAAAAACTTATGTGATGGAAAATAGTTCAAATTTAAAAATATGGCCATATTTAGAGACTGAAATCTATGCAAACCTAGTTTCCTTCCTGGCTTAATGGTTACATTGGGAAGAGAACCTTCAGAGGGGACCAGAGAGCCATTTGCAGCACCTCAAAAATTAGATTAGGGTCCTGTTGCATCCTCTGACCTTTCCAAACTAAGCTCCTGGTTAAAAATATTCTAACTTTCATTTAGCAGCAAAAACATCAAACACATCAACAACAAAAAACTCAAACACTTTTGTAATTTTAACTATGAATTTATGTTTTGAAATAAAAAATAACAAAATTTTGTAAAATTTTCACACAGGAACATACCTTAGATACCAGTACATGCTACATTTACTTAGAAAAAGTTAATAGATCCTCCTGTCAAAACAATTACTTGTCAATTATAAATGTGAGTTCTTTGAGCAAGAAGAAATGTTGGACAGAAAGTCAGTGAGTGAAACCAACATGCAGTCAGGAATGGCTCAGTACCCCCAGGATTGAGGAGGCTTGGACTCTGGTCTTGCTAGCTGGGGTGAGCTTGGGCCCTCAGTTTCCCCATGTGTACAGGAGGGACATGGAGTGCCATGTCTTTTTTTTTTTTTTTCGGTACTGGGGATTGAGCTCAGGGGCATTCTACCTCCGAGCTATACCCCCAGCCCTATTTTTTATTCTTTATTTTGAAACAGCGTCTCACTAAGTTGCAGAGGGCCTCACTAGGTAGCTGAGGCTGACCGCGAACCCGGATCCTCTGGTTTCAGCCTCCCAAATGCTGGGATTACAAGCGTGTACCACCACGCCCGGTATGCCATGTCTTTTATTTCAGGCAACTGTATAAAACATTATCATTATTTTTCTTTGACTGTAAACTTTAATGAAAAAATAACTTAACATGCTTACAGGTTTTACTACAAGGAGTACTATGACTTCTATCATGACCATCAGTCGCCTCTGGAAAATCTCCATTTCAGAAGTTTCTGATTTGGTTCACCTTCTCACCTGGCGATTCTTGCCTTGAGGGCATCTCTATACACTTGTATGCATATGAAGAAACCAGTAGGCAGTCCTTTTCTGAGTTGAGTCTGTTTCTTTGCCTATACTGAATAGGCTGTGCCATACTTCTGCTCAGGCTCCAACTGTCTTCTCTTCAATTACGAAAGGTCTAGCTGGCCCATTTATTTTTCCTTCCTTTCGTTCCACTGGTAATTATACAAATGGTATTTAAGTATGTTCCTGTAGAGTTGGAGGTTCTTTTCATAATAGCTCTTAGATATTGTGCTGGTCTGCAAATCTCATCTGATTTGCATAAGAAGAAACATATGCTGGTAGATCTTAGCACCTTATAGTTATATTTCTGTTCCTTATAGTTAACATTCTGTTCAATGTTGCATGCTGCAGTTGGCTCATATTTTCTCTCAAATAAAATATTTAGCTTCTTTTTCAACTGTAAGCATAATTTTTTTTACAACAGAGACACGCTCAGGACAAATATCACAAAACAATGATCTATGATAAATGATCTAAAAATGCAGTTGGAATCACTTCCATGTATCAAGTCTAAAATAAATGCTCAGGATTTTGAACATGCCCATGGATCCTCCAGTTCTAAGACACACCATTTCATATCATCATTTCTACAGTTTGACAAAAACAAGAATGCACAGTCTTAAGCAGGCGGGGGACGTATCATTAGAATTCATTACTGTAATGGGTAATGTCTTCATTACCCATTATTTGAAAATTCATAACATAGCATCATTAAGTCTTGCTAATTATGAAAGATGTAAGTTTACAGTAATTTTCTCTCATAATGGTTGTACCATTATTCACATTTATTTATTCCTAATTAAATTCAATTTTAACTACCTGATTTTGAGTTTGAGGTAGCTTCATTGTGGTTCTATTGCTTGGAAAGTGGTATATTTGAAAGTACCTTCTGGAATATTAAATTTAGATTTGAATGAGAGGGAAATAAAAGTATCACTTACATTGTTATCTCACTTGGCATACAAACTAAAAAAAAAAAATCAACCATTTATTTAGTGATAAAAATATAGTTCTTTTGTGAGCATAGACATAATACATGGAATTTGTTTCTTTGCATGAAAATTCATGTCAAAAGAAGAGGACTCAAATTCTGTTGCCACCTTTCGGTTAACCCGAGTGAGAATGTGCATAAATTCAAGCTTGTCAGCATACTGCTTCAGCATGGCACAAAGTGACTGGATGAACCAGGATCCCTCCTTTGCATTTCGCCAGGAATAGTAACCTACAAGACAAAATATAACCAAAATACTATGGATCTCTGACTTTGGCTGATTCTGTGTATTATTATATAACCACAATGATAAAATGCTAAGGATATCTGACTTTAGCTGACTCTATAATTTATTAGAGAGCCACAGTGATAAAGGAAAAAAAAAAAATGGTACTTTTGGTTTCAGGAGAATTGATACTGGAGGGGGAAAAATGTGCATTGTGCACACACCTCTGCTGTTAGCCTGGTGAGTTGAGAATTGTGGACCAACTTTGCCATTGAGGTATTTAGAGTTTTGCTTTCTAAGCTTCCCTTCCCCTAGGGAAGAACAGGTAAACACATAGAAGACAAGATGATGCAGAAGCAAAGATATATACAAAGAATTGGTCTTTCAATCAGATTTCATCTCATTTTCATATTAACTTAGCCAGGAAATATATTGCTTATGTATGCACACACATTTGAGAATGTCCTAAGTTTATCTCTGTGGTACCTGAATAAAGTACAATAAATGCTGAGTATTCAAAAAGTCCAAGCCGGGCATAGTGGCGCACGCTTGTAATCCTAGTACTTGGGAGGCTGAGACTGGAGGATCTGGGTTGGAGGCCAGCCTCAGCTACTTAGGGAGGCCCTCCGCAACTTAGTGAGACCCTGTTTCAAATAAAGAATAAAAAATGCGGCTGGGGGTGTAGTTCGAAAGTAGAACTCCCAGTACCGCAAAAAAAAAAAAAAAAAAAAAAAAGAAGTCTAAAAAAGGGAAAATGGTGTATTTATTATGTCTTTTTCAGAGTAACTATTAGATCCATTGCATTTAATTTAGAAGTACTTTGCCTGGAAAGATTCCTAGAAAATACAGGAAAACATATTGAACTTACTTTAAAAATGTAACACTGCTAAAAATACATTTACTTTATGTTTCCAAACTCTTTGACACCCTGAGTTAGTTGTATAAGTAAATAGTTGTATGATCAATAGCATGTATTTATATGACATTTATAACACAGCAAACGTGAAGGTTAACGGCATATTTATATATAATTTTTACCTTCTATAATTTCTCACTCTACTTCTACCCTCTCCTAACACTACTCATATTTCCTATCACCCATAGAATTCCTAGAAAACATAGTAGTCATCCCTTACCCACAGGGGATATGTTCCAAGATCCCCAATCTGAATCTTCTATATAATTGCTTTTACACACACACACACCCTTCTACCTACAAACTTAATGCCTTTTCCATCTTAACTAAAGCACTCATCATGGACCGTGGCTGTAACTTCTGCAGTTTGATATGTGACAGCAAAAGTCGCATGAATTTCTATTTCCTTCACAGCTTCACAGAGAGAAGAGTCACTCATATTGCATACCTTAGAAAACTCAGCATATAGCTGGGATATGGTGGCTTATGCCTGTAATCCCAGTACTTCGGAGGCTGAGACAGAAGGATCGCAGGTTCAAAGCCAGACTCAGCAACTTAGTGAGGCCCTTAGCAATTTAGTGAGACCTGTTTCCAAATAAAAAATAAAATAGAGCTGGGGATGTAGCTCAGTGGTAAAATGGCCCTGGGTTCAAACCCTCATATCAAAGAAAAAAAAAAAAGAAAAGAAAAGAAAGGAAACCTCAGCATATGATTTTTTTCTTTTCTTTAAGAAGTCAAGAACCTTTATCTTTTCATTGAAAGGAATTACTTCATGACTTCTCTCTGGCATATCTGAATGGCCAACACTACTCTTGTACTTTTGGACCATTATTAAATAAAATGAGGGTGATTTGAACACAAACACTGACAACTAGACACTGGGTCTGACAAGTGAGACTATGAAGTAGCTAAGTGACTAATGAGCAGGGAGCAGATACGCTGGGCATGCCAGACAAAGGGATGATTCACGTCCAGGAGAGATGGAAGGAGATTTCATCATGCTACTCAAACCACTGTGAAATTTCAGACTTAATAACTTGTTTACTTCTAGAATTTTCTGTTTAATATTTTCATACTACAGTTGATTATGCAAATGCAAGAAGCGAGCCTGTGGTGAAGGAGGACTACTGTACCTCTCTTCTGTTCTCCTAAGTGTGTGAAGCTCTGACTTAGCCTCTGTTGCCCTCTAGTACTCTCTCTGATGTTAAGTTCACGAATGGAATTGTGTTAGTCTACAACTTTCTGAGATTTCTCTGTGTTTAAGGTACCGTAAAATGTAGACAAGTCAGTTATTTTTTAGGGCTATCAGAATCTTGACAAACTTCTGGAACACACTCTTTTGCGTAATTCTACGGTTAGTCACAGTGTGGTTCACTTAAAATCTACAAATACCAGGCACGGTGTACATCTTCTTACCAGGCGCTGTGGAATACGCATATAAGAAGTCGGCCTCGACTGGTATTTTCTGGCAGGGCATTTCATCATCAGTGCCACTGTCCGTCTCAATGCCACAGTCTAGTTCTGTCCCCCGGCAGGCCTGAATGGTGAAACATAAACATGTATTTTTTAAAAAAAGTGTGCCGGGCATGGTAGCACATGCTTGTAATCCCAGCATTTGGGAGGCTGAGACCAGAGGATACGGGTTCGCGGCCAGCCTCAGCTACCTATTGAGGCACTCTGCAACTTAGTGAGACCCTGTTTCAAAATAAAGAATAAAAATAGGGCTGGGGGTATAGCTTGGAGGTAGAATACCCCTGAGTTCAATCCCCAGTACCACACACACACACACAAAGTATGTACACACCATGTATAATTAAGAATTGTAAAAAGGCTGTGTAAAAACTGACGTTAATTACGCTAAATCTTTCTAAGTCCCCAAATGAAATGTATTCCATTATTTTCTAAGTAGTGGTTTAAAAAAACAAAAAGCTGGGCATGGTGGCATATACCTGTGATTCCAGTATCTGGGAGGCTGAGACAGGAGGAATGCAAGTTTGAGGACAGCCTTAGCAAATAGTGAGACTCTCCTCAACCTAGTGAGACTTTGTTTCAAAATAAAAATGAAATAGGGCTGGGGGTGTGTATAGCTTGGAGGTAAAATTGCCCTGGGTTGAATCCCTAGTACCACAAAAAAATAATAGCTCTGTAGCCTGGGGGAGGGAGGGAGAAAAATCTTTTGGATATCCATTATTGAGTAAGTTAATCTGAATCCTCAATAACCAAGGTGCTCAGTTATACACTACCTGAATGATAAAAAGTTTGGGTTTTCCAGTTAGAGTTCTACAATAATCCCCTCTGAAGAAACTTGTTAATTTTTTCAGGTCAACAGGTCCATTTGTTCCAAAAATTCTTCCTTCCTCACCATGGCTTAGAATGACACAAACAAAGCTGCTCCTTTTGCTATGATCTTCTTTAGAAACTGGAAAGATAGTTACAAATAAGAAATAAAAATAAAAAAACCTGTTGCAACTTTATTCGATAATCTCAGATATATCATATGCGAATAAGATGAAGAGATTGAGACTAGAACTATGAGATCATCTAAACCCAACTTGGGGCAGAACCACATACCTGAAACCATTTCAAGGGTTTGGCAAGAATACAATTTTTTTATTTCTTACCAAAATATGTAAGATCAGAATTACGTGCAGTAAAATTCCACAAAGCTCATAATAAAGTACGGTATTTGTTATATATATATAATAAGAGAGTATTCGTATCTTAGCTCACAGTCAAAAGCAATAAAAATGCAGATTCAGAGACACAGTTTTCAACTATTCTCTCCTTATATTAAAGCTAGACTATAATATAAAGTTGGCCAATGAAGGTCTTTCTTTTAATTCCTTACCATCGCGCAATAATGCCAAAATTTCTTCACTCGTAAGATCATTTTTATTCTTGACGTCATATTTCAATTTCGTGAACGTTTCTCTGAGGTTTGCTGCATCTACATCTGTACCAGTCCGACATGACATTCCTTAGAACAGAAAAAAATTACTTTAATTGCATTTTAATAGAATAGCTACTCTAAAATGCAATGAACTATGTAGCAATTCACAAAATAAATTCTTCCTTCTAAATGTTAAGAAAATTCTAATTATTTTGATCATAGTGACACAAAGTCTCTTTAATTTCTTAGCAGATTTATAATATAAGCTATCTCAGTATAATAGACACAAAGATATCTTTCACAGCTGCTTAGATAGTTAAAAAAAAAGGAATTTCAATGCTTAACAATAGAGATTTTGTTAAATAAATTTATGATCCATTTATATAATGAGGTACTATGTGGCCTTTTTTTTTTTTTTGTCCTGGGGATTGAACCCAGGGTCATTCTACCTCCAAGCTACACTCCCAGCCCTATTTTTATTCTTTATTTTGAAACAGGGCCTCACTAAGTTGTGGAGGGCCTCACTAAGTTGATGAGACTGGCCATGAACCTGGGATCCTCCTGTCTCAGCCTCCACAGTACTGGAATTACAAACATGTGCCACTATGCCTGGCTCAATAAGTAAATTTTAAAAAATTCATAATGCAAAAGGAACAACGTGAGCCGGGCGTGGTGGCACACGCTTGTTATCCCAGCATTTGGGAGGCTGAGACCGGAGGATCCGGGTTCGCGGCCAGCCTCAGCTACCTAGTGAGGCCCTCCGCAACTTAGTGAGACTCGGTTTCAAAATAAAGAATAAAAAATAGGGCTGGGGGTGTAGCTCAGAGGTAGAATGCCCCTGAGTTCAATCCCCAGTACCGCAAAAAAAAAAAAAAAAAAAAAAAAAAAAAAAAAAAAAAAAAAAAAAAAAA
>PVLC010015264.1:0-37689 GCA_004027655.1 Graphiurus murinus | reverse complement strand
GCAACTCCCATTTCAAAAAAAAAAAAAAAAAAAATCTCACGTGCTCCTCTTCCAACCCCCACAACTAGATTTTTACCTGGACACCCTAGAAAATCTGGAGCTACTGTTTCCTGCCCTTCCAACATTTCATGGTACCTCTAAAGGGTTATCCTGAAGACACAAAACCCAATACCTTCTGTTTTGGAGCACAGATTTTTTGAAAAAAAAAATAAAGAAAAGAAAAGGCAATACACAGATTATTAAAACATTGGCAGCTGATTCCTGCAGTGTTAGGAAAAGTACTATAAAAGAAATAGAGACGTGAAGATACTGTGACCTTGGCTGACTTGAAGTAGCAGTTCAAGGAAAGAAGAACTGAAACAGCTCTGAAGTTTTACATCAGGGTGACCTGAAGTTTAACACGTCATTGATAGACACAGATCATGTGGAGGGATGTATATATTAGCGATGGAGCGGGGAGGGGGTGTTGGGGGCAGAATAAGAGGATTTTCACCTGGGAAACATGGAGTCAAAGGAGCTGGAGGGTGGAGGGGTGGAGACGCAGGGCACGCATCTCAGTGTTCTGGGCTGGTGACAGATTAGGTGTCACCCCGGTGTGGGGGAAACCTGTGCTCTGACAGGGTGATGGACAGCAAAGGAGGAGTGGAGCGTTGATGCGTATGTTGAACAGGTTAGCGGATGCAGACACAGCACAAAAGAACAAGGAGAGTAAATTGTTATCTAAGGCAAAGATGGGGGTGGGGAAGGAAGGGATCAATTGTAGGAAATGTGGTGAGGAAGTAATGAGGGCGGGGGCTGAGTTCAGTCCATCAGGAGCAACAGTGAGGATGCTGCTAGTGTTAGAAGAGGAGTGGATGGGAAAGAGAGCCTTGTTGTGTTCGATTATGGAGCAAATGAGTAGACAGCAGTAGAAGTGATTTCTAAAGGATTGTGCTAGAAAAACATCTTGCATGAACAAGCATACTGAAAAGTCGGTGTGGCTTATATCCCAAAGCTCATCGGTGTTGAGCCAGATGAGAATTAAAAAGAGCTTTAAATGCGTTGAGATGGCAATCTGTCTATCAGAAGATAGTTTGTGTTAGAATTCTTTTTGTTGGTTAAAGCGAGGTTAAGTCATCTATATAAAGTCAAGTACTGACTTTATATGTGCAGAATTTTTTTTTAACCAATGAGGATGTGATCCTGTATATGCATTATTTGATCTGCTCTGAAATCTCAAAGGTGTAGAATATACCTTTAGGAGAGAG
Organism: Graphiurus murinus; assembly: GCA_004027655.1. NCBI lineage: Eukaryota > Metazoa > Chordata > Mammalia > Rodentia > Gliridae > Graphiurus > Graphiurus murinus. The sequence goes on along the minus strand of PVLC010015264.1, from coordinate 36,442 downwards.
TAATTTTATATTATTTTTAACAATTGAAAAGGCAGTTTTGAGCCGGGCGTGGTGGTGCACGCTTGTAATCCCAGCATTCGGGAGGCTGAGACCGGAGGATCCGGGTTTGCGGCTAGCCTCAGCTACCTAGTGAGACACTCCGCAACTTAGTGAGACTCGGTTTCAAAATAAAGACTAAAAAAATAGGGCTGGGGGTATAGCTCGGAGGTAGAATGCCCCTGAGTTCAACTCCCAGTACTGAAAAAAAAAAAAAAAAAAAAAAAAGAAAAGGCAGTTTTGATTTTGGGTGTCTTAATCCAAAGTGGGTTAACTAGACTGTCTATCTTGCAGCATTATTTTTTAGAGAGTAAGCTTCAGTGGTCTTAATAGTTAAGTAACAGACCTTCATATAGGTGTGTGTGTGTGTGTGTGTGTGTGTGGTACTGGGGTTTGAACCCAGGGGCATTCTACCTCTGAACTACACCCCCAGCTCTATTTTTTATTCTTTATTTTGAAACAGGGTCTCAGTAAGTTGCAGAGGGCCTCGTTAAGTAGCTGAGTCTGGCCACGAACCTGCAATCCTACTGTCTCAGCCTCCCAAGTACTGGGATTACAAGTGTGCGCCACCATGCCTGGCTCTCACTCGATTATTTTTCAGGGAGGCATTGAACACCTTTCTCCTCTGGTAGCAGACCTTGGGGCAGGGAACAGTGGGGGCCTCACATGGCTTATTTATGGACTTCCATCTTTTTTTGTGATATTGGGGATTGAACCCAGGGGCATTCTACCCTGAGCTACATCTCCAACACCCCCCTATTTATTTATTTATTTATTGTTTATTTATTTATCTTGGTACTGGGAATTGAACTTAGGGACATTCTACCTCAGAGCTACATCCCCAGCCCTCTTTTAGGCAAAAGCTCTGCCACTGAGCTGCACCTCCCCACCCAGCTCTATTTTATTTTATTTATTTATTTTTGTTTTGAAATAGAGTCTTGCTAAGTTGCTGAGGATCTCACTAAGTTGCTGAGGCTGACCTTGAACCTGCAATCCTCCTGTCTAGCCTCCTAAGTAGTGGGATTACAGATGTGTACCACTGTGCCCAGCCTGATTCCCAGCTTTATTATTGTGGGACATGGCAAGTTTCCCTTTCTGTGTAACACAGAAAGTATTACACAGCTTGACTTTGCAAAGCTTTAATTAAATTGCCTACTTTGTGCCTGGCACTGGAATCTAGTGAATGGATTTTGACTTCTTAAAAAAAAAAATTCAATGCATGCATGCAAGGTGTGATGATCAGATTGGAGCAGCTGGCTGACCCACCTACTCCAGCGTTTATCACACTCAGGCAGGCTTGTGCTGGGGACATTCAAAATTCCTTCTTTCTCCTCCTCCTCTTCCTTCTCCTCCTCCTCCATCTCTTTGTCCTTCACCTCCTTCTCCTCCTCTTCTTTTCTCTTTCTCCTTCCCCTCCTCCTCCTTCTCTTTCTTCTTCATGTCCTCCTTCCTCCTCCTACCCTTCCTCTCCCCCTCCGTTCTCTACCTCTTCCCCTCTTCTTTCTCCTTCTCCTCCCTCTCCCTCTCCCTCTCCCTCCTCCTCCTCTCCCTCTCCCTCCTCCTCCTCTCCCTCTCCCTCCTCCTCCTCTCCCTCTCCCTCCTCCTCCTCTCCCTCTCCCTCCTCCTCCTCCTCCTCCTCTTTCTCCTCCTCCTTCTTCCTCATGCACACTAGGCAAGTGCTCTACCACTGAGCTATATCCCCAGCCCTCTACTATTGTTAATCACAGAAATCTTCCTGGGCTATAGAACATCAGAATTTATTTCTCTCTTATCCCCCTGGGCCCCTGCACCTGTGGGTCCTCCTATCTCCATCCCTGCCCCCTCTCCACCCTTCCCAGCCTCTGGCAGCCACTACGCAACTCTTTTATTTATTTACTTTTGCTCTCTACTTCTAAGAGGCAGCTTTTCTAGCTTCTGGATCTGCGTGAGCCATGCAGCCTTTCAGCGCCTGCTTTATTTCATTTAGTATAATGCCCTGCAAGCTCATCCCTGTGGATTTCTACTTCTTTTTTTTTTTTTTTTTTTTCGGTACTGGGAATTGAACTCAGGGGCACTATACCTCTGAGCTACACCCCCAGTCCTATTTTTAAAAATTCTTTATTTTGAAACAAGGTCTCACTAAGTTGTGGAGGGCCTCACTAAGTAGCTGAGGCTGGCCACAAACCTGCGATCCTCCTGTCTCAGCCTCCCAAGTACTGGGATTACAAGCATGTGCCACCATGCCCGGCTTGAATTTCTACTTCTAACATTCCTCACTACCACTGAGTCCATACTTTCTTCTTCATGTACAAAAGAGACTTACCTAGCTCGTGGGTCAGACTGTATGAAATCGCTGAGGTTCAACATGTTGACCTCAAAGAATGAGAACTTCATATGATTCAGCCCCATAATTCCATCTAAACCACGAGTGCAACTCAAATCCCAACCCCCAGCGGGCGACTGAAGGGCAGCAGCTGTGGCACACAGCACCTCTCCCTTCTCCTGTTAGGTCCCCCGTGCCGTTTGCCTGACCCTTCTGTGTACTATTTTGTATTACTGGCCCGTGTGCGTATGTCCTGCCTTCTCAGCTACTTTGTACATTCCTTAAGGGTGTTCGCTTGTCTATTCTTTATTTTGATACCTGGTGCGATGGGCTGCATATAATATTTGCTAAGTACATTTTTTCCATGATGCTAATAATAATAAATAATTCATAATTATTGACCCGACACCTGAGGATAAAAATAATTTATATTGGGCCTCCCTCCAACATTTAACCTTCCATCCATGTGTCTAACATCAAAGACGGCCGTTTCTTCGGTGTGGAGAAATCTCTATTGCTAATGTTTGGGATGCTAATGCTCCTTGATACACCTGAAGGAGGCCGCTGATTGGCAGCTCAGGATGGTTCTTAGGCCATTGTCCCGCTGAAGGTCCTGGAGTTCCGGTAATCCTTAGGCTCTCTGCTTAGGTTACACTTGGATGGAAAACCAGGAGAGGTAGAAGAGTAGTCAAGTGTTATAAAGTTGAATCAACTCATCCCCCGGAGAACTGAGCTGTGTTCTTGGTATGATTTATACTACGCTTTAATCAGCAGCCAAACATCAGCACCAGTGAAGCTTGCTTGCTCATTCGTTCGTTCATTCATTCATTCATTTATTTTCGTGTGGTACTGGTGATTGAATCCAGGGGCATTTTCTACCTCCAAGCTACCCCCCAGCCCTGTTTTATTTTATTTTTATTTTGAAACAGGGTCTCACTAGGTTGATGAGAGTCTCACTACTTCCTGAGGCTGTCCTTGAACCTGCAATCCTCTTGTTTCAGACTCCCGAGTACTGGGATTACAAGTATCCACCACCATGCCCGGCAAAGCTTGTTTAAAAAGTGAAAATGGCATTTTCTTTTGAGATTCTAAACTCATCGCTTCAGTAAGAAGCAAGGACAGAGGAATCAGGGTTGGTGCCTGTCCCATAGGGCTGGAGCTGGAGGAAGGCCTCTTGACCACAGTGAGGTTTGATCAAACTGATTCCTCAGTGTGAAAGCCAAGAACCGGGCCTCCAAGTCAAGGGACACTGTACAAGCAAGTCACCAAAATAAGAATCGGGCTGTCAGCCAGGACATGGCTGGAGCCCGAGGCGGCCAATTAATTGTAGACCTTTCTACTCGAGGTTCAGTTTTATTAGAAAATGAACTCAAAATGTACCTCACACTCGGGTTCTAAGAAGTTCCTTGCCTCTTCTCCCAGTGAACCTGGCTGCCGCGGAGGCCCGTGACAGTCAGGGCAGTGGGCGACCGCGGATAGGAGAAGCTTGCAGCCCGGGTTCAGGCCCTTCGTGAGGGCTCAGTCACTACCCGGGTCAGGCCACCCACTCGGTCAAGTCATCTCCCAGACCTAGCTGTGAGCACGCCGTCTCTCTTCCTGCGTGGAAAAGCCAGGGAGCAATCGAGAGAAGGAAAGAACATCTTCTTGGCATTCTGCCCTGCTCCAGCTCTCCTGGGCTCGAGAGAGAAGCCTTCTGCCCTATCCTCCCATCCCAGGAAGAGGGAAGACGTTGACTCTCAGATTGGCCAACAGCTTACACAAAGCTAGGGAGAGAGGGGCTCTGCTGACCTAAGGCAGGGGCGTGGACTGGCTGGCGTTGGGGTAAGAGCCCTTGGTATCCCCTCATCTTCTGGCCATGATGGAGTTGCTGGTTCAAGGCTAGCCTCATGCTATGAATAGCCCTGAAACTGGACAAGATACAGGTGGCGCTGCTCTTTCAGGCCGTGGGTGATAATCACAGTGGAAGACTTTGATCCCAGGAAGAAGGGAAGCTCGTGAAGCGAGCCAATAATCAACCTGGCTGTCTTCCTGGAAAGTGTTCCTCAACTACGGCACAGGGAGCTGGAACTCACAGCGTTATCCTTTGCTGAAGAGATGGAGATTAGAGTCCGGGACAGCAGGAGCCGATGGAATAGGTGGGTACTGCAGGGGAAAGGTGTGCAGAGGGGGGACCCCAGAAGCCTGTATGGTGGCCCCTTACCAGCCGGGCTGAGGACAAAGCTATGAGCCATATGAGGCCACTCGAGGCTTACAGGAGGCTGAGGCTGGGGGCTGCAGGATGGAGATGAAACAGAGGGGCTAGATATTGGGCAGTCCTGGGGGACTTCAGAGGTCCACTCCGGCTGCAGTAGAGAATCTAGCTAACGTCTCACTGATGTTTGTTAAAATCCAGCTAGGACACCAGCCTCTATAGACAGAGCCTAACATAAAGCCTGGTGTATACCTGGCATAGAAAGGCCCAGAACCGAGCCCTGCCCGGGTCTATGGAGAAGACAGAGTTTGGAAGTTGAATTGTGCCAAGTTAGAGGGCCTTGGAAAACACCTCCTGCTTTCTGTAGATCCTCCTTGACACAGCGCAAGACCAAGCAATATATCCTAATGAACGCCAGCTCCAAGATGGCCCATATGTTGAATTGTGCTCAAAGGATGAAAGAAAAATATGTTTGTGTGTGTGTGTGTGTGTGTGTGTGTATGTGGTGCTGAGGATTGAACCTAGGGCCTTGCACATGCTAGGTGTGCACCCTACTACTCAGCTACATCACAGACTATTTATTTATTTATTTATTTATTTATTTATTTATTTATTTATTTATTTATTTATTAGAGAGGGTCTCGCTATGTTACCTGGGCTGGTCTTGAACTTGTGGGCTCAGGTAATCTTCCCATCTCAGCCTCAGGAGTAGCTGGGACTACAGGTATGTGCTATCATGCCCAGCAGAAAACATGATCTTAATAAGGGCAACTAGGATATCCCAGCAGAGAATATTAAGTTACAGAAAAGAATGGGGCAAAAATTCTAAAACTGGATACTAAATAACTGCAGTGGAAAATTCGCTGGATGGTCCTAAGCAGATTGCGGATGGTATGAAGAAATTTTAAAATCTTTGAAATAAAAAAAAATCAGCTTTGATTTATTTGAATTTCCTCAGTGGTGTATACTCAAAATTTTGGGATTTCAGAGGCAGTACATTCTTGCATTGATAATACTCAGTTAGTCACTAGGACCTGTTGATCTTCCCTTCAAAATATTTTTCATGGGAGTAATTTTCTCTCCGTTTTCATTTCTGCTTCCTAGTTCAGGATGTCTCTCTTGTGTCTAGATTATTGCTGCAACTTTGCTCTCCAGTTTTTAATTCTTTTAACTCGTTTTCCAACCCATCTAGACTTTATTATTGCTATAATTATTTTTTCATTAATATATCACCTACTGTGTTTCTGATACATATCTCTATTCTGTTTTGAAATCTTTAATAGTTTCAGTTTTCCTTTAATAGGAAGCTAAATACCTTTTGTCTGGATTTCAGAGTCCTCTATAATCACTTCATCTATCCGCCAGTAATTTTTCTAGTCCTACTTCTTCCTCCTCTTCCTTCTCTTCTTCCTTTTCCTCCTCCTCCTCCTCTTCCTTCTCCTTCTTCTGCTTGTACTGGGGTTTTAACCCAGGCACATTCTACCCCTGAGCTATACTCCTACCCCTCTTTACATTTTGTTTTGTTTTGTTTTGAAACAGGGTCTTGCTAAGTTGCTGAGGGTCTCACTAAGTTGCTGAGGCTGTCCTCAAACCTGTGCTCCTCCTGTCTCAGCCTCCCAAGTACTGGGATTACAGATGTGCACCACCATGCTTGGCTTCCAGTCACATTTCTGTAAGTCATGGACACTGCAGTGAACTTTGGGCCACCCACCAAGTGACTCTCTTCTTATGTCTGGGGAATCCACAGCCTTCTGAGGCAGAGCTACACTCTTGCTGTAAAGACAGCAGAACGACACCTTCCCTGTCTTCTTGTAGCACACCCTGCATCCCAGTGGGACATTCTGGACTCTCTCCTCTGGACGAACTTCTCCCAGACTCTGGGAGATACAGAGAGACAGGGACTCTGCAGAATGCAGTTGGGTAAGTGATGGGGCCCACAGCCACTTGCTTTCCAGAGGCCTTGGTGACAGTGTTTCGGGTCAACGACACCAGCTGAGGCCGCTGTGCCCACGACTGCAGGAGAAGCATCACCACACCAGTCTTGCATTACGGTTTTGCTCACTGATCCTGACCGCTTAGCCTCTACGTCTGTCTGGCTCTGGGTTTCTCCTGAAGGTTTGATGAGCTCTCCAAATCCTTATGTTAGCCAGAGTTGAGCTCTGTTGCTCACAGCTAAGAATTCTTTTTTTTTTTTTTTTTTGGTGTACTGAGGATTGAACCCAGGGGCATTCTACCTGTGAGCTCCATCCCCAGCCCTATTTTTACTCTTTATTTGAAACAGGTCTCACTAAGTTGCAGAGGGCCTAAGTAGCTGAGGTTGGCCGGGAACCTGCAATCATCCTGCCTCAGCCTTCCAAGACTGGGATTACTGGGGTGTGTGCCACCACACCCTGCTTCTTTGTCCATTCTGGTTTTGTGTATTAGGATCATCTGCTCTTTAAGCTTTACAAGTATCTTGATAAACAATAACACTCTAACTTACCTGCTAAATTTGAGGGTTTTTTTTTTTTTTTGTGGCCCTGGCAATTGAACCCAGGGACATTCTACCTCTGAGCTGCACCCCCAGTCCTATTTTTTATTCTTTATTTTGAAACAGGGTCTCACTAAGTTGCGGAGGGCCTCACTAAGTAGCTGAGGCTGGCCGCAAACCCAGATCCTCCTGTCTCAGTCTCCCAAGTACTGGAATTACAAGCGAGCACCACCACGCCCAGCTTCACAGCTAAGAATTCTGAGTGCTCACCTGCACACATCTCCCACCTGACAGCGCGCCAGGCTCATCCAGGACCATCTGCTCAGCCTGGGTCATTCTACAAGTTTGGATTCCACCCCTTTCTTATGTCTTGATTCAAATTTTGCATATTTTCCAGACATACTGCCTCCCAGAAACATTTCCAGACTTTCCTAGACCCTGATTACCATTTTTTCCTCTATACTGCACACCTTAATGTGAGGTAACGTTGCGTTTTCTGCCATCACTAATTTTAAATATATATTACCCCCCCCCTTCTTTAGAGCGTAAGTTTACGTAAGAGATGATTATAGATGCCCCGGGTGCCTGTCTTCCTTGCCTTAGCGCTGTGTTCTGAACATTGTAGCTGTCCATTTTATGTGGAGAGAAGAATGGATCCGATGAAAGACTGTGCCTTTCTTTAGCATTTCATGAGTGAATCTATAATCCTGGATTATGTCGAAACATTGCAGCCTTTGAAAAGGAATATGGTGCTCTTTCCTGGCGGGAGTCACTGATGTGCGCTCTTCCAGCGTCTTGCTTCCTTCCCATCTTAATCCCTCCTTAAGGCTAATTAATCCTCCCCTTTATTATTCCTGTCTTAGGGAGGAGCGGAACTCTTCTTTCCAAAGGTAAGCCTTGACCCTCTTCCAAATCTTTTGAGATCTTATGTTATTAATCCTTTCCCATCCCATAATCTTTCTCTCATGCAACTGTTCTTCGTACTAAAACAGCAACGGCCACAATCTCTTTGTCCCTTCAGTCACCTCCAGAGTCGCTGAATTCTTTCCATCTTTTCACGACCAGGTTCGTAACCCAGTGATCCTGCTGAATACCTCACTTTCGTCTATGCTATGACTTGAAACCTCAAGAGACAGACTTTTTCCTGACCTCTTTAGTGGAGCTGCTGTCTTGGTAATTAATAAAAATTCTTCTGTATCCATCAGTGGGGGCTTGATCTTGGCCACAGTCTTCCATTGAAAACCACAAAGGTTTGCTTGTCACATGTACTGTGTGGATGACCACTGAGACATGGCGGGTGGACCGGGGCCCTGGCCCATGTCATCTCTGCTCCAGTACCCAGGCTGTTGAAGCCTATCAGAAACAAGGCAGGTTGCCACGGCAAAGCAAAGAAAATTCTGCAGGACTTTACACCAGCTTAAATTCCATTTTCTGGCCTGGAAATGAGGCATGTCACTTCTCAATCTCATTGGCCAGAATTGGTCACATGACTCCATCTCACCAATGGGGCCAGTTAAGGAAGTACACACCCACCTTGTATCCAGAGGAGGAAGAATGGACTTGGTCAACTGCTATGTTTTCTTATTATCAACACATTTTCCTCTCCATTTTTTCCTATTCTTCCACTACATTTGATACTCTGACTTCTTATAAACTATTAGCGTGTTGTATGAATCTGGCAGGGCTATTTTAAAATGAGTATTTTGAAGTCCTAATATTTCAATATTTCAAAAATTAGTTGGTACAAACATGAATTCATCACCATCACCTGCCTTCCTGACTCTTCCTGGCTGACTCTACTTTTTTCATTTCTTTTCCCCATTTCTGTTTCTGGAATGACCACTTTCCCTGCCACTAGATTGGAAACCTCGCATGCGTTTGACTTCCTCTCCTTCCCTACTTTCTTGTGTGTGATGAGTTGCCAAACTTGTATTCCCCTAGTCTTTCCTGAATCGGTTCCCATTCTCACTAGGACCTGGAATACACAGCATCATGAAAGCTTGCTTTTGGCTACTTGTATCCGGAAGCCCTGTCTCCACTAGGTTGTACGTGTCGCTGCCAGTTCAAGGCCATCAGACTCCTAGTAAGATCATTACTGCCTCTAAAAATCCCAACGATTCCTTGTTTTTTTAAAAGATAAATTTTAAAGTCCTTATTTAGTGTTCAAGCTCTTCTATTATCTACTTTGATCTATCTTTGTAGAATCTTCTCCCAGCTTTTCTTCTAAGTTTCAGGCCGGGTTTCACTTCTTCCACAAAAATCATTTTTGGATCACATTAGCTAAACAAAGACTCTTTGTAAGACCCGATGCTTCTTAAATTTTATAACGCTTATCACCCATCATCTTCTACCTCCTAATGACATTGTAGTTGCTTTTCTCCATGTCTCAACCTTAATGTCAGATTTTATTTCTTTGTCAGACAAGACATCTCCTGAATTCAGATGCCAGGTTGGAAGATGCTCCTCCCACTTCTGTTTTCTCCCTAACCACCGTTTACTTGGAACATTGCACTACCTTCTGTCAACGTGGGATATCTGTTTTTGAATGACTGACTCACCAGTTTTCCTCTTTTCTCAAATCAATAGCGGTGCCCTGAGCTGCTCACACTCTTTCTATTACTCTCCTCTAAGCTCTCTGGCATTTTTTTTCCCCTACAGGGCTGGCTGGGTTTGGAAGTTTAATCTGCATCCGAGGAGTGATGGTTTTGTCTAAGGGAAGTTAATTGGTTCACACAGCGCTTGAATCTGCAGCCTTGGCCTTGCTAGCACCTTGCTCTCATCAGCTGAGCTCTCTGGCCTGGTACTATAAAATAGCCAGAAAAACCATAAATAGAGATAGGTTTTACCCAGACATGTGCTTTTCCCTGCATACTGTGGCAGAGGTGAAAATTACTCATCCATTGAGCTTGGCCAACTGGTTTTCAACTAAAGTGGAATTAGTAAGTGCAATTTTGAGTGAATGAGTGAACTTACTTGCGTCCGAATGGGCTAATTAAAAGCAATGGAGCAGATGGAGTTTTTGAAATATGGAAGGAGACAATTTCATATGATGTTTTGCACCTTGCTGCCTTCTGAAAAAACGCCAGATAACTACTGGGCTCTGTGGGGCCTTAGAGATTTGGAAGAAACTTGCCTAAATGCCAAAAAAGCAGCCCGGCACAGCGAGAGGCTCCCGCACAGCCCTCACGTGCCCACTGTTTATTGGAGGGAACGGGAAGTAGCTGCTCTCGGTGACGCTGGGTTGGGGCCAATGTTGAGTTGGAGTGTGGAGAGCAGCTTCGATGAGTTCTTTGTGATACTAATATGGCTACGCTTGAAAGTGAAGTACTCGCGGCTGGGTTAGGAATGGCATCCAGGAGGAGAGCCAGGGCTGAGTTCTCCATCAGCTCTCCCTTTGTCTATTCAGACAGCCGGGGCTGTTGACAACTTAACTCTAAGATCAGCACCCACACAAGGCACTAGGCGTCTGGGGTCTGATGAAATGGATCCTTGAAAACCCTACTATTGCTTTCTGATTTGGCTGCTACACGTTTGAACTGTGTTTATGTCATGGCTTCACACAAAAAGAAAGCAGCTCATAACTAATATCCTAAATGGGGACTTTAAGTATTTATTATGGATATATTCGTTTGCTTGTTTCTCTGCGACCTTGTTACAGATTTACCGTGGAATCAGGATTGTATATATGAAAAATTTTATTTTTATGTGGTACTGCGGATAGAGCCCCGGGGCATTCTACCTCTGGGATACACCCCTGAGCCCTATTTTATTTTTATTTTGAAACAGGGTCTTGCTAGGTCTCACTATTTGCTGAGGCTGTCTGTCCTCAAACCTGTAATTCTCCTGTCTCAACCTCTCAAGTACTGGGATTACAAGTGTGTGCCACCACGCATGGCTTGTATGTATAAATTTGATACAGCATTAATGTTGTTTTAGGATAGTAATTGCCATTTTTTCCCCTTGTATACTTGAAATATTGATAGTGTATTTGAAGTAATTCTATTCTGAATAAGGAAGTCTGAGGGAAGCAACTTTCTCTCTAAAGTCTGGATTTCTGTATCTGAGGGTCCTTTGAACAAGGGTAAGAGGTTTGTGAAGGGAAAATATTCATTAAGCCTGACCCTGGAGGAGAAAGGTCAGGGCAGGAATCACCTCTCTTAGAGATCAGACATCTTAATGAAATAAAGATAATTGGCAGGAAGAATTCTTGAAAAGGATGAAGTTTGAGTGAAAATTTGAAATATATTTGGAAGATGAATATCTTTCCTGGTTTCTTATAATGAGTCAATTACATTACTAAAGACTCACTTGATAATCACAGTGCCTCAAATAGAATTTCCTGTTTGTCAGTTTGCCTTTTCCTAATCAGGAAAATTTGAAAATTAGAAATCCTTAGTATAATTTCAAATAAAATGCTAAAGCCAGCATGGTGGCACATGCCTATATTCCCAGTACTTCAGAGGCTGACTGAGGAGGATTGCAGGTTCAAGGTCAGCCTTAGCAGCTTAGCGAGACCCTGTCTCAAAAAAAAAAATAAATAAATAAAAATAAATTGGCCGGGTGTGGTGGCACACACTTGTAATCCCAGTACTTGGGAGGCTGAGACAGGAGGAATGCAGGTTTGCAGCCAGCCTCAGCTATTTAGTGAGGCTTTCTGCAACTTTGTGAGACTCTGTTTCAAAATAAAGAATAAGAGCCAGGCGTGGTAGTGTGTGCTTGTAATCTCAGTACTTGGGAGGCTGAGATCAGAGGATCCGGATTCATAGCCAGCCTCAGTTACTTAGTGAAGCCCTCCAAAACTTAGTGAGACCCTGTTTCAAAATAAAGAATAAAAAAGTAGGGCTGGGGGGGGGTGGCTCGGAGGTAGAATGCCCCTGAGTTCAATCCCCAGTACTGCAAAAATAAATAAACAAACAAACAAATAAATAAATAAATAAAATGAAATAAAAAAATTAAATAGGGCTGGTGGTGTAGCTCAGAGGTAGAAGATCCCTGGGTTCATTCCTTGGTACCAAATAAATAAATAAAATACTGAAAAAGATCTTAAAGGAAAACAGAGTCAGGCAAACGTTGTATTCTTTATACTAAATGCATCAAAAGGGTACTAGGAAGAAAGCTTACACTTCAAACTGAAAGAATCAAAATTTGACCATCACAGACCTCCCGGGTGCCCTGCTGGCTGGTATTGATTCCGTTTAGGAGAAGTGGGGATCAGGGGCACGAGACTCATTTTCAGGTATCAGCTTTCTGTGCCGGCGTGATTCTGACAAGAGCTTCTTTCTTTTCCAGCTGCTTCAGACTCTTCTTTCCAGGCAGGGCGCAAGCCCACTCTGCATTCTGAGCTGCGTCCCCTGTACAGAAAGAATTCTCTACTCGGTGGGGACTTCAATGCCTTCTTTCAAAAGAAACAAGGAGTCCTTGCGTTCGAGGTGGGCCTGCCACTGGCTCAACAACCACAAAACAGTGTGCTTTTCTCCTGAGCTGTGCTATTTGATCAACTGGTTTTATTTTTAAACCTCCCCAGTAGACTAGATACTGTAAAGCAGTAGCAAAGCAAATTTGCTAGTCAAAAGAATCTGGGGGTTTTAATGAACACATCCACAAACCGGTGATATACAGCGCAATGGGAAATGACAGACGACTCATTTCCATTGAACTATAACGAGTAGGAAGTCGTGTGACGGACTAGGGGTCAGGGTGAGGGATTTTTTACGTGCTATGCTTTTAGGACTGGTGGATATTTTGTTCTGAAGTCTTTTCTTGCTGAAATTTAATCTAATTATGAGTTAGTTGAGGATAAAGCAATTTTTTTCAGTGGTGAAAGAGTTTAGATGAAAAGGCTTTGCCTGAACAGTTATTTTTCGCTGGAAAGAGGAAGGTCTTTAAACATGAGTTTTCTTACAACTCACTTCTAAATTGCGGTGGATGCTGCTAATATACCTGTATTTTCAGTGAGATGATAGAGATTGGTATCAGAAGAGTAAGATAAAATAAAAGCAGTGCCTCTGTGGGTAGCAGCCCAGGACAGAGTTTATTGCCTGATCAGAGTTGTTTAAGACAGTGTCAAGATTACCTTGTTTCTTTTTTTTTTTTTTTTTTTTGCGGTACTGGGGGTTGAACTCAGGGGCATTCTACCTCCGAGCTATACCCCCAGCCCTATTTTTTATTCTTTATTTTGAAACCGAGTCTCACTAAGTTGCGGAGTGCCTCACTAGGTAGCTGAGGCTGGCCGCGAACCCGGATCCTCCAGTCTTAGCCTCCCGAATGCTGGGATTACAAGCGTGCGCCACCATGCCCGGCTCAAGATTGCCTTGTTTCTGTGACTTAAATGTAGTTCATCTCTGAGGTTCTTTCTGTTGGGGTGAAGGATCTGTTCCTCAACTTAGGATTGGCGGGGCCGTTGGCTAATGTGACAGAAAAAAATTTCAATAGGTATCAGTGAGAGACATAGAGGTTTATTTAGGAAAGTAGGAAATGCAGAGTCAAGGGAGAATGCAGGTCGTCTCAAGAGGGAAACAGATCTTTTGGGGAACACAGGGCTCTTTTCTTATAGGGGACTTTCTTGAGGTGTGGGCTAGAGGCGGTGTTTGATGCTGACCTCAGTCTGGTAGTCCCAAGGCGGTTTATGGTAGTCTGGTAGTCTGTTCAGCTTTAGAGAGGTTGATCTCAGTCTGGTAGTCTCGAGATGGTTTATGGAGGTCCAGTGGTCTGGGTATCCTTAGGGTCCTCAGGCTGATTGAGGTCTTCATTATCTGATTAGCTGGAAAGTGTCGTAAAATTATAGGTGTCTCAAGATAATGTATCTGTCTTATTAGCAATGCATAGGGCAATTATAGTCTTAATTAACTTAGTTAACTCTAAGATTTCCCAGAAATTTGGGAGAGACAGGCCTGGGAGAGAGGACTAGTTTGGAGTAAAGATTGAGGCACTTTAGCACCAGGCTCTTATATTTTGCCTTTTTTTTCTGTTCCTGTCTGTCTCCCCTTTGTCTATTTATTTCTTGTATCCGACATAATTTTGAGTTGTGAAACTATGACTGTGTTTTGGAGTACAAGAAAATGAAAACATGCAGGTACAATACAGCACTAGTGAGATTTTTCTCTTTCTTGTAAATGAGAGAGAGAAGCTTTGGAATGCTTTCTCTTTTCCTGCTGGTAGCTTCCATAAGTATCTGAGGGTTTGGGATGAAACATTGGCATGGCAAAGGAGGAATGATTTCCATGATGGAAATGTTTGTTCTGGAGTAATCCTATCAGCAAGGCTGCACATCAACAGAAACATGTAAACTAGCACTCAGACCCAGCTGTAGTCCAAATAGCATTAAAACTACCCTGGAATATAACTCAAGGAGCTGGGCCAGGTGGCTGATGATTTACCCTTCTTCTAAATAAATGTCAAGCAAATATTGTCACTTAACCTGGGAACCAAGATCAATCAGATTCCCAGCATATAGCCAGATGGTAACCAGTTCCCCGTTCTTTGTATTAAGGAAGACACTTTGATGTTTTGGTTTACTTAACTAGCCCATTTCCTGTTTATAGAAGGCTAATTTTTTAAGCTGTAGCCTGTATCTGGCTAGGACTTATTTCAATGATAAACAATGTTTGCACATAATGAATAATCCCTTCATGGCTCCAACAAGATAATTGGCATCTGATGATTAGCCCCTAAGTTGATTCTTGTAAATGTCACAATAGAGAGTAACCTTAGACCCAAAGAGATACCCCAGTACACAAAACAATAAAGACAACAATATATAGGCATCTATAAAACAGTCAGCCAGCAGCTCTGTGTGTAACACACCACAGAGCAATTGCTCCCAGAATAATTAGCTCATAGTCACATTTTTTTTTTGTTTGTTTGTTTCTAGTGAGAAATACCTCACTTTGCAATATCTCATAAAGTCTGGCTGTGATGCATAGGAATTTCAGAAAAGGTGCTACTATGCAATTAGCACTTTGTCCACCCTGGTGGTTAAATGAAGGCAACGGCCTTGTAAGGTCTGCCCTGTGGGACCACGTCCACGTAATGGAAGAAGCTCTGCAGGATTTGGCGTGACCTGGCAATGCTGCCCTTCTTTCCCCGGGGGGCTTCCCGAAAACCCATGTCTTTGTCTACCTAGGTCCTACAGTTTCCTTAAGAACCATTTAAGCAAACTAATCCTCTGGGAAATGTTCCCAGTCTTTTTACAAGCCGGAATTGCAGCATTCAGCCCCTGCGTTGATTATGACATTGTATAGGTAGCAGCCACTTTATACTAGTATCATAAAGCATTTGGTTATTCCTTCCAGAGGGTGAAGTTCAGCTAGGGAGTTGAGTTTCCTGGCATTTTATTCTGCTAGAGTAAAGATAGAAAAAGGATGCTATGGTGTGAATGTTTTTGGCCTTTCCTAAATCCATATTGGAACAGAATCCCCACTGTAACAGGAGTAAGCGGCAGGACCTTTAGGGGCCGGCTGTGCCCTCGGATGCGACTCATGGTTTTATGAAAGGGAGTTAGCTCTTTGCCCTTCCATCCTTTCCCCTGTGTGAGGTCTCAGTGTTTATCCCTCCACAGGACAAGCGCTAAAACACAATCTTGAAAACAGTCAACTCTCCCCAGACACCAAGGTTCCCAGTCCTTTGATCTTAGATTTTCTAGTCTGTAGGCCTGTGAGAAACGAAACAAAACAAAACAAAAAAAATCTGTGATTTATAAATTACCCAGTGTGGGGTATTTTGTTATAGTGACAGGGATGGGCTAAGACAGAGGATAACTTCTGAACAATGTTTGTTAGCTACATAGCCCCAAGAGGCTTAGGGGGGTTGGCATGAAGTCAGC
This sequence comes from Graphiurus murinus, assembly GCA_004027655.1. Lineage (NCBI taxonomy): Eukaryota > Metazoa > Chordata > Mammalia > Rodentia > Gliridae > Graphiurus > Graphiurus murinus. Next base: position 20,622 of record PVLC010015264.1, on the reverse strand, counting down.
TGTCATCTTGAAGTTCCTTTTAGAGTGGTTTGTTAGAAGCCTGGTTGATGGTGGACTTTTTCCTTTAGTAATCTTGCCAGAACATAATGAAAAATTGACCAGAAGAGTAAAGAACTGCAAGGTTAATGGTTTTTCCCCAAGAACTGAATATTTAACTTAGTGATCTCATTATTCCTCTCTCCCAACCCTTTTGGAACACAGGGGCCTATTTCCATAGCTTTTCTTTTCAGCTTTAATGTTTAACTCTTTTTCCAGGATTGTGGAATTCTTTGTAAATCCTTAATAGGAAAGTGTTGCTAATGCTGTTCCTGTTTTTCCATTAACAGTTCATGGAGGAAAAGAAATCTGGATTACTGGTTTAGTGTTCATCCCATTGTCCAAGAGGCAAATGTATCCAGACCACTCTTGCCTGCACTTAGCTATGTAGGCAAAGCTTTTGAGAGCCCTAGAAAATCAAACATCGATTCTTTCCCTTCCTGCTTTGGGAGGGGGCTGGAGGAGGGAAAAGGAGAGGGAGCGAATGGACTTTTGAAGCAAGTCCAGTCGTTGGAGAGCTTCAGGAAGCAAGGCTTCCCGTGTGCTTTTAAGCCTTCTCATAGAATATTCTCATCTCTCTGGCAGGGGAAGAAGAGAGATGATTTGAAATTCTGTTAAAGTTACATGGGAAACTAGTAGAGGAGGCCAAAAAGAAAAGGCCCACATTTTGTTTTTTTATTTTTCTATTTTTTATTATGGCCCATACTCTTGTAAAAAATGACCACAGTAGACGATGTTCTCTTTACAAGATGAGCTCTTCCAAAGCACATCATCTTATGTCATTTCTTCTGGTCTTTCCAGGAAGGTGAGGACTGTTCATGTGATAGGTTTCATTAAAGTGAGCCTGTTTGCTGTCTTTTTCTCTAACAGAAATGAAAAGAAGATTGCTAAAGTTCTTTCCAGTTTGAAGATGCATACATCTACAAAGATTGGTTTGGAGTGTGGCTCATTTTGAGTTGCCCCCTATTGTTTTTTTTTTTTTTTTAAAATAACAGTTTTATTGAGAGACCATTCATCTATCATAAAATTCTCCTTTTAATATTACCAGTTCAAGCTGGGCAAGGTGGTGTATATCTGTAATCCCAGCTACTCAGGAGGCTGAGCTGGAGGATTGCAAATTTGAGGCCAACTTGGGCAACTTAGAGACCCTGACTAAAAATAAAAATGGTCTAGGGATGTAGCTCAGTGGTAGAGCACTTGCCTACCACATGTAAGTGCCTTGGTTTGATCCCCAGTATGCATGTGTGTGCTCAAGCACACACACACACACACACACACACACACATACACACACACGCACACACACACACAGTTCAGTGGTTTTTACTACATTTGCAGAGTTGTACAATTACTACTACTATCTAAGTTCAGAACATGTTTGCAGGACATGATGGCACATGCCTGTAATCCTAGTACTTGGGAGGCTAAGACAGAGGATCATAGGTTCAAGGTGAGCCTTGGCAACTTAGACCTTTTAAAAATAAAAATACAGTTGGGCTGGGGGTATAGATCAGGGGTAGAATGCCGATGGGTTCAATATCCAGTAAAACACACACACACACACACACACACACACACACACAATTTACAACATATTAATTACACCTCTAAAAGAACCTTAGCAATCACTCCACATTCCTCATTTTTCCTAACCTCTGGCAACTGCTAACCTACTTTCTCTCTCTATGAACTTGGCTATCCTAGACATTTGATATAAAATGAATCTTATAATTGTGGCCATTTGAGTCTGGCTTCTTTCAGGCAGCATAATGTTTCCACGGTTTATTCATGTGGTAGTCTGTCTCAGTACTTCATTCCTTGTTGGGGCTGAATAGTACTCCACTATGCAGTTGTTGGTGAACAACTGGATTGTATCTACTTTTTGGTCACACTAAATAATGCTGCTATCAACATTCATATACAAGTCATATTTGGTGGACACATATTTTAATTTCTCTTGGATAAACCTAGGAATAGTAGGAATAGAATTGCTGTTTTCCAAAGTAGCTACAGTATTCTGTATTCCCATCAACAGTATATGGGGATTCAATTTCTCCATATCTTCACCAACATTCCCATTTTCCATCCTTTTGATTTTCTCTATCCTAGTGTGTAAGTGATATCTCACTGTGGATTTGATTTGCATTTCTTAAAAATAAATGATGTTGAACATCTCATGAACATATTACCCATTTGTATATCTACTTTGGAGAAATGTCTATTCAAATCCTTTTCCTATTTTTTAAAAAATGTTTTTGGCACTGGGGATTGAACCCAGGGACATTCTACCTCCAACCTACACTCCAGTCATATTTATTTATTTTTTTATTTTGAAACAGGATCTTTCTAATTTGCTGACACTGGCCTTGAACCTGAAATCCTCTTGTCTTAGTCTTTCAAGAACTAGGATTATAGGTGTGTATCACCATGCCCAGATCTTTTGCCTATTTTTAAATTAGGTTGCCTTTTTAAAAAAATTGAGTTCTCTTCTCCTCTCTCCTCCTCCCCTCTTTCCTCCTCTCTCTTCTCTCCTCTTCCCTCCCCTTCCCCCTCCTCCCCTCCCCTCCTCTCCTCTTCTTTCCCTTCCCTTCCCTTCTATTTTCTTTTTGGTGGGCATTCTACATCTGAGTCACACTCCCAGTCCTATTTTGGTTTTTGTTTTCAAATAGGATCTCACAAAGTTACTGAGACTGGCCTCGAGATTGCGATCCTCCTGTCTCTCTTTTTCAGATATTTTGGTTCTCGGTCCTGTGCTATGGTTTGTAGGTTGGGGCTTTGGTGATGGAATTAAGACACAGGGCCTTTTGGAGGTGATTAAGTCATATAGGTTCTGCCCTCATGCATGAGGTTAGCGCTCTTATGAAAGGGCTTAGGGGAAAGCGTCAGTCCCCCTTGGTCCTTCTGCCTTCCACAATGTGAGGAGACAGTAACAAGGTGCCATCTCAGAAGCAGAGAGGGAGTCTTCACCAGACACCAGATGTATAGGCCCCACAATCTCCAACTTTCCATACTCCAGAATGGCAAGTGGTCGATGTCTACTACTTATAAAGTACTCAGTTTGAGGTATTTTGCTAGCATACCACGGTTGGACTAAGGTGTCTGTGTTAGTAGCTTTTTGTTGCTGTGATCAAAATACCTGACATGAACAACTTTAAGGAGAAGCTATTTCTGGGCAGCTTGTGATTTCAGAGGTTAGTCCATGGTCGGCTGACACCACTACTTTGGGCTTGAGGCGATGCGGAGCATCATGGTGGGATGGAATGGTGGAGGAGAGCTGTCAGCTCATGGCAGCCAGGATGTGGGTGGGGGAAAGGCAGAGAGAGAGAGAGAGAGAGAGAGAGAGAGAAAGAGAGAGAGAGAGAGAGAGAGAGAGAGAGAGAGAGAGAGAGAGAGAGAAAGAGTGAGAGGGAGAGCAAGAGAAAGGGAGAGAGAGATAGAGAGACAGAGATAGAGAGACAGAGACAGAGAAAGAAAAAGAGAGACAGAGAGAGGAAGAGAAGGAAGAGAGAGACAGAGAAGAAGAGAAAGAAATACAGAGACAGAGAGAGGAACAGAGAGGAACAGAGAGGAACAGAGAGACAGAGAGAGGGACAAAAAGAGAGTGAGAGAGACAGAGAGAGAGGAAGAAAGACACAGAAATAGAGAAAGTGAGAAAGACAGAGACACAGAGAGAGACAGAGAAACACACACACAGAGAGAGAGAGAGAGAGAGAGAGAGAGAGAGAGAGAGAGACAGAGAGACAGAGAGACAGAGAGAGACAGAGAGGGAGTAAGGGGCTGGAGAAAAGACGAATCCTTCCAAGGCACACCCCCAAGTGACCTACTTCCTCTAGCTAGGTCCCAACTCCCAGTAGTCTATTCCGCCATCAATGGGTTAACCTCAGGTGGATTAACCCACCAATGAGGTCAGAGCCCTCGGGAACTGATTGCTGTCTAACAGTGTGGCATTACCTTTAACACCTGAGCTTTTGTGGAACATTCCAGAATCCAACCATAGCAATGTCCTTTATCATATATATGATTTGCAAACATTTTCTCCCTTATGTGTGTCTCTTTAGTTTTCCTGATGGTATTGTTTGAAGGCAAAACAATTTCAATGAAATCTAATTTATCTATTCTTTTTTGTTATTGATTGTGATTCTGGCAATATATCTAAGACACTATTGTCTACTTTAAGGACCTAAGAATTTACTTCTATGTTTTTGTCTCAGAGTTTTATAATAGCTGTAGCTCTTATATTTATGGTTTTGATTCATTTTGAGATTTTGTTTTTGCAAAGCCATTGTCAATTTCTTACTGTTAAGATTTGTTGTTGATGCGGTTATTTTGTTGTATTGCTGCTGGCATTTTTAAATTGACGAAATTGTATGTATTTATGATGTAAAACATGATGTTTTGGAATATGTAAACATTATTAAACAACTAAGTCAAGCTCATTAGCATATGCATTATTTAAAAATTATATATTTTATTATTTCAATATATATATATTTCTGGTGAGAACAATTAAAATCTACTGTATTAATTTTAAAATATACATACATTGTCATTAACTATAGTACACAACTCTTGACTTTATTCCTCCTAACTGAAATTTTGTATCCTTTGATTAACAGATCTTCAAATACCGCACGGTGCCCCCAGCCTCTGCTGACCATTTTACTCTCTGATTCTATGAGCCCAACTTTTTAGATTCCACATACATATGAGATAATGTGGTGTGAGTCTTTCTGTGACTGGTTTATTTTTTTCACATGATGTTTTCCAGGTTCATTTATGCTGTAAGTCACAATATTTCTTTCACATTTTGAGAATAAATGAGAATCCTGTTGTGTACCTATACCAGGTTTGTCTGTTCATGTGTTGATGGGTGCTTAGACTACCTCTTGACCGGTGTGAATGCTTCCGTGAACATGGGAGCAGGTATCTCTCTGACATGCTGGTTTCACTTTTGTCTTCCCTTTCTTCCATATCTTTGCCAACACCTGTTATCTTTCTTGTTTTGATAGTGGCAATTCTAATAGGTATGAGGTGATAGCTCATTGTGGTTTTAATTTGCATTTCCATGAGTATTAGTGATGTTGAACTTTCTTTTAAAAAATGTGACTGTCATTTGTATATCTTTAAAAAAAAAAGTCTATTCAAATTCTTTCACCATTTTTTTTTCTGGTTATTTATCTTCTTGCTTTTGAGTTAAGTGCCTTATGTATTTTGGATATTAGCCCTGTATTAGATGCATGATTCGTGAGTTTGTTTTTGTGTATGATGTAAGTTAGAGCTTCAGCCTTATTCTTTTGCATATGAATATCCAGCAGTCCCAGCATCATTTGTTGAAAAGACTGCTGTTTTCCCGTTAAATTGTCTTGGCAGCCTTGTTAAAAATCAATTGACCATAAATGTCAAAGTATATTTCTGGAATCTGAATTCTCTTCCATTGGTCTGTGTGTCTCTCCTTATGCCAATGGACAATTTTCAACCTGCCATCTTAAAGATTTATTTGCCATCTTTATTCAATATCCAGTTTAGAATCTGGCAATTTTGCTGCCTTCTGTGAGATGGGATTTTTTTGGAAGTTATATCATAAAGAAACTGGATCATGGGAGAAAATATTTTATAAAATAATTTGTGGTTATTTTCATGTTCCAATTGCTCCAACAACTGATTAAAACACAGAAGAGTACCGTGAGGGAGGGCACCATCAAAATGTTTACTTTTTCACATAAGAGTTTAAAAACTCTTATATAATTTGCAGTCATTTAAAACATTTAGGTCACTTGTCCAAAAATATGTATTCCCTGGAAAGAGTAAATCATCCCCATAACGGGTTTGTCTCTGTGTAAAGAAGTTAAAATTTCAACAAGTAATGGTTGACATTCCAAGACTGTTTTGTCCTCAAGAAGCTGAAGCAGACACTGTGTAGGGAAACTTGCAGGTTATTATGAGCCCTGGTGGGGACTGAAGAGTCTATTTACTTCATTTACTCACTAGCTGTACATTAAGGACTTAGTGTTTACCCAGCACTGTCTTATCGAGACCTGAGGCCCAGGTTTGCCTTTGGGGTCTTAGTGACGGGCCTGCAGGGCTTTGTATGCATTGGAATGGCTTATTTGAAAATGCTTTGCTACCAGTATTTGTAATATATCAGAAGAAAAAAATTGAAACATTTTCAAATGACAAAAATTGTTTTTTTTTTACTTGCTAGAAAGTGTGCTATTGTTACAGCATACTCAATTTATTTAGAGCTTCAAAATTTTCCATACACACACACATAACAATATATTATTAAATTATTATTATTATTATTATTTTGCAATACTGGGGATTGAACTCAGGGGCATTCTACCTCCGAGCTACACCCCCAGCCCTATTTTTTATTCTTTATTTTGAAACCGAGTCTCACTAAGTTGCGGAGTGCCTCACTAGGTAGCTGAGGCTGGCCACGAACCTGGATCCTCCGGTCTCAGCCTCCCGAATGCTGGGATTACAAGCGTGCGCCACCACGCTCGGCTTAAAATTATTTTTAATAGTTATGTAAAATTAGTACAAAAATTATGTATATATAATTATGTATATATACATATATGTATATATACATAATTATTTTTGGACTGAGGATAGAACCCAGGGGCATTCTACCTCTGAGCTACACCCCCAGCCCTATTTTATTTTTTTTTAATTTTTAAATTTTTTTTTTCAGTACTGGGGATGGAACTCAGGGGCATTCTACCTCCGAGCTATAACCCCAGCCCTATTTTTTATTCTTTATTTTGAAACCGAGTCTCACTAAGTTGCGGAGTGCCTCACTAGGTAGCTGAGGCTGGCCTCGAACCCGGATCCTCCGGTCTCAGCCTCCCAAATGCTGGGATTACAAGCGCGTGCCACCACGCCTGGCTCCTATTTTATTTTGAAACAGGGCATCACTAAGTTTCTGAGGCTGGCCTTGAACCTGTGTTCCTCCTGTTTCAGCCTTCCAAGTACTGGGATTACAGGTGTGAGCCACTATGGCTGGCTGTATTCAAATAAATATGTATTAGGCACCTTCAAGGTATTAGGTACTGCTCTGGGCCCTGATAATACAAACAATGAATAAAGTTGATAAAAAAATTCTTCTCCTATGCCGCTCACATTCTGGCAGGTAAGGCCTTAAAAACAAGATAAATATGTAAACTATCTAGTACATTTGGTAGTGATGTGTGTAGTGGAGACAGTACCCAGAAGGAATGATGTCAGTGACAGGTCAAGAACACGCTACTGCCAAATATGGCTTCTTAGTATCTGCAATATTTTGAGCTGAAGGAACTTGAGAAACAGCAGGCACAGGAGGACACTCTGACCTCCCTTCTCCCCTGAAGCTGGTCAGAGAGTCTCATGTGAAAGATGCCCTCCTTATACCTGAAGAAAAGGAGTGTCCTTACTTCCAGAGTTGGAGGAACATGAGAGGAATCTGAATGGCAGGTCCAGGTCCGTGTCATACCCTTTGATTCTATCACATTTTCCTCCCACTCTCCACTCTTCATCAAACTTAGTATTAAAATGCATGAACTTAACCAATTCTTTGGGTCCTTGCTTTCTGATGAGTATTCCTGTGTCATGAGAATCTTCATACTAAATAAGCTTGTATGCTTTCCTCTTGTTAATCTGCCATTTATCTGTTCAATTTGCAAATCTCTAGCTAGAAAATCTAGGAGGGTAGAGAAAAAGCTATTTTTCTCTTCCGCTATGAGAAAATGGGGCTGCAAGGTCCTAAGACCAATGTGTCACACACATTTTGTGTCTTTCCACAATGCCAAGAGTTATTCAACACTCAAAGTTATAGCATGTAGGAACTTATCAGGAAATTGTCTAAGTTAAGCTAAGTTCTAAGTTCCGATGCACGGTGGCTGCTTTGCCAAAGCCAATCATCAATGAATGGGCATCAAACAATATACTTTATATTAGCAAATCTAAATTTAAGTTGAATAATGTGCTAGACAATACATAAATTCTGACTTAGTGCATTTCAATTAATTAGCAAAATAATACAGTACAAACAAATAAGGAGTAGGGAATAATGACCCACGTCCAGGAATGGAAGGAGATTCAGGAGCTGGCCCTGGCGCTAAGCAGGCCAGAGTTGATCCTCGGTCAGCACAAGTGCAGAACCGGAGCAAGTCACTGGATCCAAGTACTACACGGGGGAGACTGTCATGGTGTAAGCAAAGCTCAGTGCGTTGCTCAGATCTTTATAGGACTTTCTGGGCATTTTCCAGTGTCTTTGGCAAGCTCACCCAGGCTTATCAAATCCTACCAGACTCCTGTCAGCAGTCCAAATGTATTGATGACGTAAATCCACCAGAGATGAGAAGGCATTTTATGATCGGAGTATCCGTTATCAACCGCAGCACAGATGTGCTGGTGTGTACCCTATCTGGCCAGGTACAAACAAGTTGCTTATGAGTTCCTAAAAATTGCTTTACATCCCATGCTCTGTACACCCTACAGGAAGTAGGGATGAGTTTGAGTTTGGGGATGTGTGTTCAGATGGAGAGGCTTTGGTGAAATGCTTGGGTAAGGTGGTTAGAGAAGGCCTCACCTAGAAGGTGACATTAGCTAACTGGTTGGTCCTCAGGTTTAGACCCCTTCTGAGCTAGCTAGGGACAAAAGGGTAGGTAAACTCTAGGGCCTTAATCCATAACTTGTTACTGCTAAAGTCATTCCTTTCCCTCCCCCCACGACTTGCCTTGAACAGTGCATGTAGTATGCCTTTCCCAGTCTCTTCTTTTTAATCAAATAAGCCACAGATATTAGGTAGACTGGCAGACCTGAGCCACCTGGAGCAAGGGAAGATCGCTCCTGAGGTGATGGGGAGCCCTGTGCATAAACGCCTCCTTCTATTCATGGCTTAGACACTGATGGGAAACTTTGGAACCTGTTGGAATCCGTGCAGACACACTGAGCTCTGCTGTGAAGGAGAACCACTGTCCAGTAAGACAGAGACCAGGGGACAGATGGTGCCAAGATCTCTCCAGGGACCTGTTACCAGGATGAAATTCCTAAAAAAAATTAAAAATAAATAAATAAAAAAGCAAAAATAGAGACAAAAAAACCCCCAAACAAAACAAAAAACACCATACTCATGATGGAAAAATACTCATGGTGGAAAAATTCCAGAGCCTAGCCTACCTCATTTGCTAGATAAAAGTCTAGCCCCTTCCTCTCTGGGGCCAGCCTGAATTGGCTCTCAGTGGGGCACTCCCCCCCCCCCCCCCGCCCCGTGAAGCCCCGCCCCTTTCTCTTCCCAGTTAAAGCCTTACCTGTGTATTCACACACTTTGGTCCAATTCCATTTCTATTGTCATTGAAGTTCTCAGAAGTCTCAGAAGTTCTCATCTCTAAGTTACTTTGGTCTTCTGTCTTCTCCCTCTTCAGACTGGGTTTGCTAGTTCCATCCCTCTGAGATAGCTGACTTCCATTCCCTCTAACCCCCAATACTGGGGATTGAACCCAGGGGTGCTCTGCCATTAAGCTACATCCCCCAGATCTTTTTATTTTTTTAATTTCAGGTCTGACTAAGTTGCTCAGGTTGGTCTTGAACTTGTCATTACAGGTGTGGGCCACTGTGCCTGGCAAGAGAGATTTTTTTTCTGTGGACTCCTGGTTCACTAAATAATGTTCTTGGAGCTGTGCAAAAATGACTTTAACATGTTTCAGAAAGGTTTTGCTATTTTAGAATTCTTTTGCATTTTGAAGCATTGTTTTGACACCTTGGAAAAGGTGTTACTCATCTTTTAGTAAAACTGGGTGACAGTAGCCTGGACTTCAACCTTAACTTTGTTTTTTCTTAAGCTAAAAAACCTGCCAATCTAGAAGTCTCTTAGCCTTCTGGGGGCAATTTGAATTCAGCTTTGAGGGTAAACTGTTCCTTTCTTTTGGGGGAAAAAAAATTTCTTGACTAAGGCCTTTAGATATGCAAATGAAAGGCTTCTTTTAAAAAAAAGTTGTTCTATTTCTGCTATTATAGTTGAGGGAAGCCTAAAGGTGGTACAGTAACTGGAAGCAGCTGTTTCTGAGGTAGGTGGTGAGTGTTCTGAATCTCATGAAGTTCCAGTGTGTGTAATTTTATAGAAAAATTTCCCCTCTAAGTGTAGACCCCACAGTCTGAGAATTATTGTTTATTTCTGTGCAGATGGCATGCGTTCTCAGTCAAGTTCAAGCCTCTGCCAAAGTTCAGGAGGGGAGACCCCACTTCAGTCCACAAGATGCAGAGGCAAATGGATCCCTAAAAAGTGGGTTGACTGAGATTATTAAAACTTTTCTTTTTGGACTGTTATGTTGAAGCACTACAAAATTTTTTCTATTAGAAATTGAATAACCAGCCAGGTGTTGTGACAGCACGTGCCTGTAATCCCAGCACTTTGGGAGACTGAGATAGGAGGATCGCAGGTTCGAGGACAGCCTCAGCAAGTAGTGAGACTCTTATCAACCTAATGAGACGTTGTTTCCAAATAAGAAATAAAACCCGGCTAGGGGTGTAGCTTGAAGGTGGAATGCCTCTGGGTTCAATCCCCAGCACCACACACACACACACACAAAAAGAAATGGAATAACCAGCCAGGAGTCCTGGTGCATGCCTGTAATCCCAGTACTTGGGAGGCTGAGATAGGAGAATCACAAGTTTGAAGCTAAATCGCGGCAATTTAGCAAGAACCTCAGCATCTTCTTGAGATCTTGTTTCATAAAAAAAAGGGATAGGGTTATAACTCAGAGGTAGAATGCCCCTGGGTTCAATCTCTAGTACCACCACCAAAAAATTTAAATAAATATTAAATAAATAGATAAAACGAAATAACCTAGGCTTTAGGAAAATGCAATTTTTGAAATAGAATTGAACCAGCTTGGATGATCCTCGAACTCTTCTGGCCAGTTCGAACCTCAATGGCTGGAGCTGATATATATATATATATATATATATTTTTTTTTTTTTTTTTTAAAATTACTGCCACAGGGGGCTAATTCTGCAGCACAGAAAGAAAAACTCCTGGGGGCAAAGTTTTAGATTCCTTTTCTCTCTGAGTCACATAACAGTTTGGCTTTGACTGTGGGGAATAGACTGAGTTCCTGCCCCTCTGCAGTGGAGGCTGAGACAGGAAAGGGAATGCAGCATCTTTTCCTTAGAGCCTTTGGATGGTCCAGTCCTGCTGCCAAGCTAGCCGTGGCCCAGTGAGGCTGATCACAGACTTCTGACTGCCAAACCTAAAAGAAGACAAATCTGGGTTGTTCTGAGCCACCACCTTCATGCTAATTTATTTATTTGTTTATTTTTGTGGTACTGAGGATTGAACCCAGGGGCATTCTACCTCTGAGTTACACCCCCAGCATTATTTTTTAATTCTTTATTTTAGAACAAGGTCTCACTAAGTTGCAAAGGGTCTCACTAAGTAGCTGAAGCTGGATGAGAACCCATGATCCTCCCGTCTCAGCCTCCCAAGTACTGGGATCACAGGTGTGCGCTACCACACTTGGCTTCATGCTAATTTATTATGGTGGCAACAGGAAGTCAATACAATGAGATGAGCCCAAGGACTATTCAAGCAACAGAGGCCAGGGTGACTGCAGGAAGGGTGTGTGTGTTGGAGGGAGGCACAGAGGGGAAAGGGGCCCAGTAGTGATCCCGAGTTTCTTACAGGGTCCTTGTCTTCTGGAGTCAAATAATGAAATCTGTAGATACGAGGAAAGTAGAAGTAGGAAGTTAATTTTAAAGAAGCAAGGAAGCAGAGAGGCTGATCACCCTGGGGGCCTTGGTAGATGCCAGAGTACAGCGGGGCCTCCTGGCTGCCCGAGTGTAGCCCAGGCCATGCACTGACAACTGCACTCTGCCTCATCCACCAAAGAGAGTAACAGGGTTAAAACTTCCCACAGGGGAGGGGTCCCAAGAGGGGAGTCGATTTTAGTACTGAGTGTGGGACATTGTATATGTTTAAAGACCCCCGGCATAGATATTAACCAGTGAAGAAAGTCCTCGTTTTTCTTGACTTAATTTGTCATCTACGGCCTTTAATTCCCTTCAGTCATGAGACTGTCCATTCTGCGTGTTTGTTCCCTGGTCTATATGTAGCAACAGCCCCGGAGTCTAAGGTCGGTGCCCAGAGATCTTTGGTTCTATCTTGGCGCTACTTCTCCACATTTAATTGTTCGTGTTCAGGCCCGATGACAACACAGAACCACCTTCCTTCTTTTGGGGTGGGCTCTGGATTTGCTTTTCTTACCACTTACCTCCTGGGAGTCCCGTTCTCTCACAGCCTACCCATTACCAAACTTCTTAGTTACCCTCATGAATTCAGGTGAGACTTTTGTGCTGAGGAGAGAAGTGACCGCACTTTTATAATAGACAGTACGCGCACGTGCGTGCATGTGTCGGGAGGCTGGCAGGCAGCTCCAGGTGGTGGTAAAGAGGTAGCTGGTAAGACAGATGATGTCCATGAGATTGGAGAGGCAGTGGTGCAGGGGATGAAAGGTACGTTCATGGTCAGGCCCAGAATCTGGCCTTGCGCAGCGGACACTTGTGATTCTCAAATTGTTCTTTTTTTTTTTTTTTTTTTTGCAGTACTGGGGATTGAACTCAGGGGCTTTCTACCTTCGAGCTATACTCCTAGCCCTATTTTTTATTTTTTATTTTGAAACCAGGTTTCACTAAGTTCCGGAGTGCCTCACTAGGTAGCTGAGGCTGGCCGCGAACCCGGATCCTCTGGTCTCAGCCTCCCAAATGCTGGGATTACAAGCGTGCACCACCACGCCCGGCTCAAATTGTTCTTTACCGAAGAATCATTTAGTATGCTTGTGCAAATATACTTTCCTGCCCACCTCCCCAAAGATTTTTAAGGGAGCTCAGAATCTTACCTTTTTAACCGATGCCCAGGTTACTCTAAGGTAAGCAGCTCCGGCCCTCACCTTCTGGAACCTGCTCTGTGTGGAATGGCTCTGGGGTAGCAAGAGTCTGACTTCTTCTGGTGCATTTTGTAGTTGTTTGCCCTCTTCCTTCACTGCCAGATTGCAAATTATTTTTGCTAACAGTGTGACTACTTCCACTGAGGTGGGAAACCCAGTCAGAGCCTTAAAAATATTGTTAGGAGTTTAGACCCAAGATGGGCAAAAGTGAAAGTTCCCCAGCCCCTCCCCCTAGCTGCCCCTCAAGCAAGTGAGCAGACTCTTCCAAAATATAAGGGAGCTGTTTCTTTGGCAACCCAGAGTCACGATCCAGGAGCTCTCCCTAATGTAAACAAGAGAGAGAGAGTTAAAAGGCTGGAGAGAGCTGGGGGATGGTGTGTAACAAGCATCTTGTTTGGGTGAGGTACAACAAATCTAAAGGTTACCCCTTCCTTCTCCAAAGTGAGAGACCAAGGGTATAAGAATCATGTGAGCCCTTTGTTCAAGGCTTAGATCCATGAGTTTGTCAACTGAGCCATTTACCGGTAAATAAAGAAACCCGACTCTGATTTTGGCCTTCGGAAATCCTGACTCGGGAACCAGGGGGAAACTGAGGAGGGGGAAACCGAGTCTCCTGCAACACCGCTAGTTTCTCACTCCTGCTGCATATTTTGCTCCCTAAGAAATGCAATGGCCTACCTTGTTAGATTCGTGTCTGTGTCAAGTTAAAATAAGCTGTGAGCGAAGGCAGAGGCATCCCCCGTGTGACCCGGGTCTTGAGTGCAGAGCTCTTGTGGCTAGATTTGAACTGTAGAGTCCCTTCATCTGACTGTTGATTATTGACTGTGTTTCAGAGTTACTGGGGCCATATAGCTTCCCTCTGGATAAGTGAATTTATTGATTTTGATCCTTTCCCTGAAATAATTTGAAGTAGCTTTTACAGTGTTAATGAAAAAGGAATAAAACAGACATGGAAAAGTAGAACTCTGGAAATGTAGAGAATGAAAATGAAGCCACATGGGTTAAATTACTCCCTCATTGAGCCTCTTGCTTACTTGAGTGATTCCTAGCAGTCTATGCGAAAGGGGAAATACAATTAGCGACATTTTTCTCTTATTTAAAAACAAGAAGTACAGATCTCAGAAAAGACCATTTTTTACTGGCAGCATTCATTTCCTCCCTCCCTTTCTTGTCCCCACCCCCAGTCCCTTCCTCTTTCTCTTTCTCTTCCTTTCGAGCAAAAAACCCAGAACCTTATGCATGCTAGTCAAGAACTCTTTCTCTAAGCTACATTCTCAGCCCAGGGCTTTTCTGCGTAGAAACATTGAGTAATAGGTTTTGATAATATACTGAGCTAATTTTTGTGGCACTGGGGATTGAACATGCTAGGCAAGCCCTCTACCACTGAGCCACACCCCCAGCCCTCAACTACTATTTAAACAGCAAATGCAAGGGCAACTGTCTTTTTGACTGTTTCGTGTGTGTGTGTGTGTGTGTGTGTGTGTGTGTGTGTGTGTGTGTGTTACTTGGGATTGAACTCGGGGGCATTCTACCTCTGAGTCATACCCACAGCCCTTTACACTTTTTCTTGAACACAGGCTCTCCCTAGGTTGTTCCGAGTCTCACTACTTGCTGAGGCTGTTCCCCCAACCTACAATTCTCCTGTCTCAGCCTCCCAAGTGCTGGGATTGCAGGAGTGCACCACCATCTCCAGCTTTGACCGCTTCTTATAGGAACATTTCATAGGAGCCTAAGGCATAATTAAAGCCTAACTCAGTCCACAATGGTCTGTGAGGTGCTGAACCCCAGTGTTCCAAGTTTATGTCATTTAGGTAATTTAATAAAGTAAGGTATAACTGTGTTTAAGTATTGCAGGAAAAAAGCTTGCAGAGATAATGTTTGTTTATCTTTTGGATGAATGGCTGATGTCATATTTCTCAATGAGATGATTTAAATATGATGCATGATGTGTCTGCTGTTCCAACCCACCGGTTCAGCTCACACATCCTGCATGGTGCTGTGTTTCTTACACGGAGATCTGCATGTGCTCTGTGTGGATCCTGGTGGGCTGGGGCTGGGGCTTTCTAGACTAGTTCTGTTCAAGCGTTGATTAAAATATCCTTACTTTTAACCCGAGTCTTAGAACCTCAGGAAGTCCCGCCCTGTTATCATGTGTGTGTGTGCTGTGTGTTTTGAGCACATAATTCATCACACAGTCCTTTGAGGTGTGCGTAAGAATGACCACCTTGACTGTAAGACGTTATGCTAGCCAACTGCGACTAAAAATAGGTGTTTGGATATGAGCTGTCAGCGGGGCTTAAAACACCCACCTAAAGATGGAAATTGCAGCAACAGCCAAAAACTCGGCATGCCTTTAAATGCAATGCTAGAGACAGAAACAATTGCAAATATCAGAACAAAATGATTTTAGAAATACTGAGATATAAAAATTTTTCCAGGAGGTTCAGAAAAAAAAAACAACCTAGCATTTATCTTTATGTATAAATGTCCTGCTTATGTTAGAAATAGATAATTGGTTATATAGAGTTTTAGGATGTGTTACATCAAGTTAAAATTTCCTGCTAGTTTTGGATTTTTACTGCTATGGATAGAAAAAATCTTTTTCACATGGTAAATTCTTTGTTATTGTTGGCAAGCACATTTTGCCTTTATACTTTCCTGCAGTTCTTTCAATAAGTACCAACCAACTTCCTTCTTAGGATGTGAAGGCATTTTTCCACCTAGAATCATATTTGTCATTTTAATTGGAGGCCCAGCACAAAATATTCTCTGTTTCTACTTGAGCAAGATTTTCTGGTCATCTTGAACCATTCACCAGCAAGGAGTATAGCAACCAAGATAATTATATAAACACTTGATGTAAAAATACACTACCTAAATCTGTATAATTATATAAAAATATAATATAGTAAGCTATATTTTCAGACTACCTTTTAGACACTCCAAAGCTCTTATACAGATGTGTTCGGGAACATACAGGAATATGAAGGCAAGAAGGGATTTTAAAATTGACAGTCAGTGTGAAAATAACCCATGTTTCCAGATCTCTCAGTTGGTGCCTTGAATATTAAAATGCTATAGCAAGAAAAACAAGTATTAACCATTTCTCAAGAAAATTTTATAGATCTCCTTTAATAAGGATCATCTGAATCAACTGGTCAGAAATTATCATAAATTCTTACTCCCTGAACAAGCAGGTTAGATATTTTCCAGGATGCTTGACCAGACGTTGAAGAATGTTTCAGGGTTGTCATGGTGGGCAAAATGGAGACTTCACTGGTGCTGAGGTGGCTTCCAGTAGCAAACCCATCCTCCAATACAAGTCCTTGCTGACTCTTGGAAGCTGGGGCATCAGAAAGAGCCCCAGACAGACAGAGCAGGTAGTGAATTGAAATAACAGATGAGCTAGGCATGGTGGCACATGCCTGTAATCCCAGTACTTGGGAGGCTGAGACAAGAGGTTCATGGGTTTGAGGCCAGTCTCAACAACTCAGTGAAGCCCTCAGCAATTTAGTGAGGGCTTGTTTCAAAATAAAATAGGGCTAGGGGTGTAGCTTGGAGGTAGAATGACCCTGGGCTCAATTCAAAACACACACATACACACACACACACACACACACACACACACTCACAAATAAATGAAATGGTTTTGTGGGTGCCTGTGATTGAGTGATAGATAAAAACCAGTATACAAGCCAGGTGTGATGGCACACATCTGTAATCCTAGTACTTGGGAGGCTGAGATGGGAGGATCATAGGATCATCCTCAGCAATTTAGTGAGAATCTCAGCAACCTAGCAAGATCCTGTTTCCAAACAAAAAATAAAAAAGGGCTGGGGGTGCAACTCAAAGGCAGAATCCCTGGGTTTATTCCTCAGTACTACACACATACACATACACACACACACACACACACACACACACACAACAAAACCCCAAACCAAAAACGACCCCTCCCCCACCCCCCAAACCAATATATATTAACAGGCAGAAAAGCAATCTGCTTTTCTCTGTTCAGTTTTTGAGATTTATTGATCCTATCATCGTTGTGGTTTATGAATTGAGCAGCAACAAAAAGTGTGAAGGTTAAAAAAAAAGAAAAATCCTTTGCCAATTAAATAGGAGACTCAAATAATTAAGAAGAGTAATGAGTCCATTTGGTTTTCCTTCTTCTGACAGCGTGGAACTAACTTATCTTCTCCTACTGGCTTTGTATAAGGTAAGTAGGAGCCCTTTAAAACCAAATTATGTTTAAAAAATAAGTATAGGTACCATCAATTGAGCACTACTATGTATTTTTTAAAATGAAGCTAGCACCACCAATTGTCTTAAAATTACACTTGAGCTATAGCGATTTTTCGATATTCTCTTGATATGCTTTTCACCACTGGTAGAAACTAAGAAAAGTATTAAAAACACTACATAAACATAAAAGTATGAAATAAAACTCTGCATTCTACTCTGGGTCCTGTTACTGCTGTAGGGAGGCATCTTATTCCATGCTCTGACCCAACTTTCCAGATTAATGACCCCGAGGATTTCTACTTGCTCTAGGTCATGCTGCTCTTAAGTATATTTGGTGGGTCCATGCCCACCTGTGTCTACATGGGAGATTTAAACCCAGATTTACTGAATTATAAGGTTGGCGTTCCTTTCCTGAATTCCCTAAATAATGAGTTCACGTGGCTTTGGCTGGATCGATCACACTGGAATCAGCTGGGCAGCGTGACTCCATCACAGAGCTCGTATCAAAAGAGAAAAGCAGTCAAAGAACTGGCTTCACCAGAGGTATTTAGAAGAAAACAGATTTCCTCTGGAGAAAAGTTCAAAGTGTTCAAAAATTCAAAGACCCATAGGAAGGAGGCTTTCTTTCAAAAGATGACTCTTAAGTTTGGGACAAATGTTGCTATAGGGCAGGGCTCCGAAACTCACCTAATTATAAAGCTCACTTGTGAAGCTTGTTAAAAAAATACAGATTGTCACACTTTTTGCTTAAAGAGTCAGATTCAGTAGGTTTTATGTGCTGAGACCCAGAAATTTGTGTTTTAGCAAGGACCCTACCCCTCAATGTTGTCTTATGCTCAGAAAATTTGGAAAACATCACTTAAAAAAATGTACAAAGCACTGCTTAAAATTTTTTTAGAAAACATTGATTAATAAATACTGCTTAAAAAATGGCGGAAGGAGGCGGGTCATGGGGGCGTGGTCTTGAGGACTGGCTGTCCCTGGCTGCTGAGAAGTTTGCCTCCTCCACGCCAGGCTGCTGCTCTGATGTCTCCCTTGGAGACAGTCGACCCTGGACTGAACCCCTGAAACTGTGAGCCCCAACTTTTCTGCCTCGACATTGTTCTTGTCAGATATTTTGACCACAGCTGACTGAAACAGTTAACTTTGCATTTTGTTGATTGTTTCCTTTACTGAGCAGAAGATTTCAGTTTGACGCAATCCCATTTGTCTGTTTTGTTTTGGTTGCTTTTGAGGTCAGATCCAAGAAACCATTGCTCAGACTAATGTCCTAAAGCATTTCTCCTGTGCACTCTTAGAGTTGTCTCATATTATTGAGTCTTACATTTAACTCTTTAATCCATTTTTTGGGGGTTCTGGAGAATTGAATCCAGGGGAATTCTACTTCAGAGCTACACCTCCAGCTCCTTTTATTTTTTATTTTGAAACTGGGTCTTGCTAGGTTGCTGAGAGTCTCGTTAAGGTGCTAATGCTGGTCTTGAACCTGTGATTCTCCTGTCTCAGCCCCCCAAGTACTGGGATTACAGGTATGCACCACCATGCCTGGTTCTATTAATCAATTTTGAACTTGCTTTTATGTATGGTAAGAGATAAGGGTGCAATGTGGAGAGCTGGTTTTTTCAACACCATTTATTGAATGTTTTGCATGTGGATAGCTGGTTTTTCCAAACCATTTATTGAAAAGACTGTCCTTTATCCAACGTTCTTGGCATCTTGTTGAAAAAATATATGGCAGTAAATGCATGGATTCATCTCTAGGCTTTTATTCTGCTCCATTAGTCTATTTGTCTATTTTCATGCCAATATCATGTTGTTTTGGTTACTGTAGCTTCATAGTGAATTTTGAAGTCAGATAGTATGATGTTTCTAGCTTTGTTCATTTTGTCCAAGATTGTTTTGGTTATTCGGGGTCTTTTGTTGTTCCATATGAATTTGAAGAGTGCTTTTTATATTTCGGTGAAGAACGTTATTGGTATTTTGATAGGAATTGCATTGAATCTGTGGATTTCTTGGGTAGTATGGACATTTTAACAATTTTGTTATTTCCAATCCATGCACAGCAGATATCTTCCAAATTGTTTGCATCTTTAATTTCTTTCACCAGTGTTTTATAAGTTTTCATTGTCTCTTTCACCTCCTTGGTTAGATTTATTCCTAGGTATTTTATTTTACTTTTTGTAGCGATCATAAGTGGGATTATTTTTGTTGATTTCTTTTTAGGCAGTTCACTATTAGCATATAGAAATGCAACTGATTTTTTTATACTAATTGGTGCCTTGTAATCATACATCTTCATTAGGTACAAGCTGATAAAGGCATATATGCACATATTTCTCATTTAATCCCTTCCCCAATTCCCACAACACTCCCTCACCCTCCCTCCTTCTCAAGTTCAGTTTAGTGATTGACTTTGATATATTTGTGAAAGTACATCATGTGCATTAGGGTGTGTCCCCCCTCCCATTCATCCCCTTTAGTTAAGTCAACTTCTTTGCTTATCAGGGTTTCTCCTTTTTCATCTGGAGTCCCTCTTATGCCCCATCTTCTCCCTAGCACCCGCATATTAGGTAGAACATATGCATTTTTACTCTTTGTGACTGACTAATCTCACTTAACATAATGTTTTCCAGTTGCATCCATTTTCCTGCAAATGACATGATTTTCTTCTTCTTTATGGCTGAGTAAAATTCCATTGTGTACATATCTTATAGTTTTGTAATCCATTTATCCGTTGATGGACATCTTGGCTGTTTCCATAGTTTGGCAATTGTAAACTGTGCAGCTATAAACATAGATACACATGCGTCGGTCTGATAGTGTGGTTTCCATTCTTTTGGGTAGATACCCAGAAGTGGTATTGCTGGATCATATGGTAGGATCATTCCCATTTGTCTGAGGATTCTCCATACTGTTTTCCAAAGTGGTTGCACTAATTTGCAATCCCACCAACAATGTATTAGGGTTCCCACTTCTCCACACCCTTGCCAGCATTTGTTGTTGTTCGTGATTTTGATGATTGCCATTCTGATTAGAGTTAGGTGAAATCTCAAGGTAGTTTTGATTTGCATCTCTCTGATTGCTAATGTTGTAGAATATTTCCTCATGCATTTATTGGCCATTTGTATTTCTTCTTTTAAGGTGTCTATTTAGATCCTTTGCCCATTTTTTGATTGGGTTATTTGTTTCCTTGGCTGTGATTTTCTTGAGTTCTCTGTATAGCCTAGATATTAGTCCTCTATCAGAAGAGTAGCTGGCAAAAATTTTCTCCCACTCTGTGGGCTCTCTGTTGAGGTTCTTGATAGTTTCCTTTGCTGCACAGAAGCTCTTCAGTTTAATGCAATCCCATGTATTGATCTTCCTTTGAGTTGCTTGTGCTTTTGGGGTCTTGTTGAGAAAGTTTTTACCTGTGCCTATGTGT
>PVLC010015263.1:0-37687 GCA_004027655.1 Graphiurus murinus | reverse complement strand
GGGGAGAGGAGAGAGGAGGAGATATGGAGATATAAATAAGGTGCGGGGCTTGGCCAGAAGTTCCCAGAAGCAGGCTGGGGAGGGATGATGTCAAAAGGAGGTGGCAGTGCTCTGTGGAGAAGCCCTGGTCCCTGCATTGCTATTGAGTTATCATGTGTCTGTTCAACCAGCTAACTACAAATTTATCTCTCGTGGCTGACCAATTATGCATAGTCTTTGGGGAGAAAACAAGTTAAGAGAAATGTGTTAGGAAAGCAGCAAGGCAAGCAGCTCTTTGGAGGGCTTAGCCAGTGTTAGAGGGCTTAGTGTCACATCTTGTCCAGCTGATCTGATCAATGTGTCTGCCAGTGACTGGCAAATCATGTGTATGTGCACACAGTCGTCAGGCCCAGTATGGTCAGGCACCCTTGCTTTCCTGGAGCAGTTCCAAGTGATGACTGTTGTTCCTGGATCATTTCTAAGAGCCCTTCTTTCCCAAATGAGTCTGGATTTGGACAATTAATTATATGATCACCTTAATTATGACTTTATGGTGTGTCTGTTTATGTAACAGAAACACATGCTGGAAAAAATCTAATACACTATGGTTGGGCTTACTTTTCTGTTTTTGTTTTTTCTCTAGAAACAAAATCAAAATCATATCCTGAAAACAATGTAGCCTACAGAAAAATGCCAACCTAGACCCTATCATAGAGGATGGTTGGGTGTGGTAGTTTATAAATGGCTCTGCCATTTACCTGCTGTGACTCCTTGGGCAAGTTACTGAGCCTCTCTGTGTTTGTTCTACCAACTCCAAACAGGGAATAGAGTTACCTACCTCATAAGGTTAAAATGAGAATTCAATGAGTTAATAGTTAACACACATGTAACAGTGGCTGGCATTAAGCTCTTAGTCAATATTTGCTATTACTTTAGTCCCAGCCTTATTGCTCTTCAGCTGTTTGGCCATGTACATGGGCCTCTCTGAACCCCAATTCCCTCATCTATAAAATCAACATACTAATTTCTGCCTCCTGGAAATGTAGTAAGCAGCAAATGGGATATCCAGTGAAAAAAGTGCAGCACCTGGTTTTCAAGAGATGCTCAACAAATCTTTATTTTATTCCCTCCGTTCCTCCTTTCCCTCCTCCCTTCCTTCTTTTCCCTAATAAGTTGGGAACCATGTCTTATAGCTCACTAAGCCCATCTCTTCTCTAGTTGGCTTGTTTTGTGGGAGTTTCACAGGTGTTTTCTTTATCCTCCCAGGCATGAGCCTATGCAACCCACCAGTGAGATAAGTGGACTTCCCAAGGATGCTGTCATCTGAATGATGCAGGGAGTCTGTGAGCCTGAGACCAAGGTTGTTGATACAGGTTGATGACACAAAGAGAGTTTTTCCAGTTGGCATAATTCAATTTTTACAGGTATATAGAGGATTTGTTGCTAAATATCCTGGTGAAGTTTGAGTTGTTTTTGTTTGTTTTGTTTTGTTTCCATCTCCCTACTCCTCTCCCTGGTTCCCCCTCCTCCTCCATTCATTCAATGAGTTATGGCTTCCAGAAATATTTCTATTTAAGCCATAACAAAAATGAAATGAGCTGAAGGCTGCAAAGGAAAAATCTGTACTACAAAGCATGTTTAAAATACTACATTTGCTTTCAGTTTCTGTGGAGTAAACACCACCCAGCCAAGAGTTTTATCAATAAGAATAACCTTTGAAAAGATGAGTGGTTTTCAGCACTATTAACTGTGGATTGTTTTGACTAGCTTTATTCAGACAGCATCCAGGCAGAGGAAGTTTGACTCATCTATCTTCCTGCCATCCTTTCATCCATTTTATTTGTTCCACAAATACGTAGTGAGCACCTACTATGTGCCAGGCACTATGGCATATTCAGGGGACACAATGGCAAAACAAAACAAGAAAGCCCAAAACCCTGTGTTCGTCCTCAGTGCTTGTATGGGCATGATCCACCTTGTGCACACACGGTGTCTTTGTCATCATTTACCCATATTCCAAGGCCCATCAGGTGTTCTGAAACACAAAAGGAAAAGATGGAATTGAGCTAAAAAGACAGGGAAATTACCAGTCTTACTCTTATAGAAAGAAATCTCAAGCCTTAGATGAGTCTTTTTTCAAGAAGGTAAGATGGATAGCCTGAGCTGAGGTCCTTTAGGCAGACTAAAGTAGATAAATGAAGCAGTGGTTTCATGTTAAGGCCACCAAAATATCCCTGGAGCTATTACTTGTTTCAAGCTTGAACCCATATACACATTTTGCCGTTCTATCTCATTTACCTTAGATAACTTCAATGAGATAAGTAAAAGTGCCCCATATACCTCCTACCTATTTAAGATAAGCTTACACACAGCTACTAGAACATGGATATGTGTGTGTACAAATATATATATGTATATGCTTGTAATTGTAGCCAGGAAAATTATGCTCTTGTGATACAGGTAGGTGATACATAAATTTATAATGTTGGAAGTGGTTGAGGGAGAAATGGCATTGCAAATCACCATAAAAAATGATCCAAGTAATTTACCAAATAGTGGTAGTTATCAGTGTTTTCCAAAGGTGGTTGGCAGAGAAATTATGTCAGAATCCTGGGCCTCTTTCTAACAAAGCAGGTTCCTTACCAGCCAACTCCACCTGCTCAATGAGGACTTGAGAAGTGGAGTGTGGGCATCTCCATTGTGAACTGCTTTTGTAGGTCCTCCTGAACATTCAAGTTTGACATTCAAGTTTGAGATCCAAAAAACTGATCCATCTATTTTACCAAAGAACAATGTGAAAACCAGCCTCAGAAGACTATGTCTCTGAAAATGGATAAAGCTATTTAGTAGAACAAACAAAAAAAGAAAGAACAAAGATGCTCTTAGAGAAAATATAGAGGAATCCAGAGAATATTTGAGATTTTCAGAACTAAACCTATATTCTCAGAGGTTCATTGAACCAAACAACTTTAAGGCTCTTCAAAATTCCAAAATGATTTTTTTCTAATATTTGAAGTTAAGAAGAGCCAAAATGTATTTTGAAAGAAGCAGATTTCCCCCCTCAGATTTCACCTCCCATTCCCATTCATTTTTAGGGACATTCAATCCAAATATTTTGTATAATACTGCCCTAAACTCATCAAAATGTCACTTTGCAATGGTGATTAGTTAGCCTGGTAGTATTAGAAAGTCTTTTGTTTGTCCTTAGAAACCAGAAGTTAGCGGGGTGGAAATTGGGGAAGGGGTCAGATGAGAAATGTGTGCACATTTGTCTCTATCAATTTGTACCTAACAAGGATGTATACATACAAAGCACGAATTATTACAATAAAAAAAAAGAAACCAGAAGTTGTGTATGGCCAAGGACAAAGTAACCCCAAACATCAAGAGGCCTGAATTGACTCCAAAACATAAGCTCTAAGTGGGCTCTCGGCTCTTTGTTCAGAATTTGAACCTAACCATCAAATACCCCTACCCTCTTGCCTCAAAAAAGAAAACCTTGAATAATAGCAGCCTGGCATCCTGGCCAAGCCCTGAACTGGGAGAAAACTCGTCTTTTAGTCTTGGGTTTTCTATCATTTTGCTGTGTAGCTTTGGGCACATATTCCATCCTCTCTGGGGCTCTGTATCTTTCTAGTTAGTTGGGGAGTATTGAAATTGCTGCCTAGAATATTCCACGTTCAGTGTGTTTTGGTTGGCCTATCTGTTTATTGCCTTTGCAAACACAATGCATGGCTGTGTCTTTGGCACCTTGCCAAGGAAAGATGAGCCAATTTGATCGTGTTGCTTCTGGATGTCAAAACACTCTCATCTGACCATGCCACTGAGGAAGTTTGTCGAGAGTGTGACTGACTGACACAATGACTGATTGGCTGATAACAGTGGCTGACAGTGATTGATTGAGTATAAAATCATCTGCTCTCATTACTTCTGAAATTGAATTCAGATTGGTTCTATTGGAGAGTTTCCATGGAGACCATAACTTGCTGTAGCAGGTTTGTGGATGCATTGGCTTATTGTGATCAATACCTGTTTCCTAGGCTGGTCTGAAGAAATTATTAGTGATCACAGCCAGGTAGAAAGAGGCAGCCATACAAAAGGAAAAGGAAAAACACTCTTGAGGTTGTCTTACTGTGTAAAATGGACCTGGGGCCTTCTCATAGTTCTTTCTACT
The DNA here is from genome assembly GCA_004027655.1 of Graphiurus murinus. NCBI lineage: Eukaryota > Metazoa > Chordata > Mammalia > Rodentia > Gliridae > Graphiurus > Graphiurus murinus. The sequence continues at coordinate 33,534 of PVLC010015263.1, read as the reverse complement.
TTAGCTAGCCGGTCTGCCATATATCTGGTAATTTGCCATTCTTATTTTGTTATTAACTTGGAAGGCTTGCTTTTGAAGAAGGAAAGTATCTGACGTCCCTTTTTTCTGTGAAGATCAGGAGGGCAGACAAATGTTAACACTTGTTTTTTAAAATATGATGTATCATGGTAACAACAAACATTTAATCAAATCTTAAGCATGTTCATGTTAATGCAGAGACTGGGATGGTCCCTCAGGCTTTTTCTGGGTTGTTTCCATGAATGAAAAAGTCATTAAACAATTTCATAGGCTTGCCTTATTGATCTCTTGCACTGGCATGCTATGTCTGCTCTTCAGGGGGGCCTTTCCTACCTGCCCCCATCAGAGTTAATTACCACTACTTCTGTGTTCACATGGCACTCTTCCCTCTCCTATGACACCAGGCGACCTTGCCTTAAAATTGCTCATACCTCCTTCACCCTCTAGATTATGACCTCCTTGAGGACAGGGCAATTTTCTTCTTTTTCTTTGTATCATTCTCAGCAGCTATGGGAGCTCCTGCTCCATCACAAGTGTTCAATAAATGCTAGTTGAATTAACTGGATCTGCATTGCAAGGTCATCTCTTCCTGCACCGGTGTTTAATGGGATTCTCACCAAGTGAGCTGCGAAATGTGTGCCTGGTGTTTCCGCTGCTTTGTCTCTTGCCCTGTCGCTGTGTCTGTGCCCGAGAGGGTTGTTAGGAAATATTGTGCTATAGGAGGTTCATATTGTAGAGTATGTCTGTACAGCCTCTAGCCAGCGCTGACCGTGCTGGAATCATGGTGGAAGGGTGCCTAGCAAAGGTTCAGTTAGTTTAGCTGTGTTCACTCGTTAGTTTGGTTGGAATGTGCTGTAGCTTACTCCTTCCTCCCAAATTTGGCTCATTAGTTGAAAAGACTTTGGGGCGAATCCACCCTAATGGTAGCTCACATTTTCAAGCACTTACCACACACCTGGCTGTCGTTGGTACTTTACCTATTTTTCAGTTCTTACACGCTGCTGCCATTATCCAATTTTGAAGATAAGGAAACTGAACATAAAGCAGTTAAGTAATTTTCCTAAGGTCAAAGAGCCAGGAAGTGGTAGGGTTGGAATTTGAGCCCCTCTGGTCTGGCTCCACTTAAACTATTTTTCATTTTGCCTCATGACAAAAGGGGTTTTTTTTTTGTTGTTTGTTTGTTTGTTTGTTTGATATTTAGTTCCTGAACCACCTGCATCCTAATCACCTGGAATGTGGTGTTAAAAACACAGATACCTCAAGACCTACTGATCCCAAACTTTGGGCTGAGGCCAGAAAATCTGCACCAACATGCTCATTTCCATTTCATATTTCAAGGAGCTTTGATGTTGGTTTGTTTTCTTGTTTTGAGAGGAGGAGAGACAAGTGATTTCAATACACAATTTTATAAATCTCAGCTCTCGGGAGACACTCCTTGAGGCTACTGCATTTAAATCAAGGCTTAGGGATTTTTCTTTCTTTGTACTGCCTAAGTTTAGATGGAACAGTCCAGAGAAAAGGCACAGACTAGCCAGGTGTTGTAGTACACACCAGTAATCCTACTACTTGGGAGACTGAGAGAGGAGGTTCACAGGTCAGAGGTTGGCCTCAGCAACTTAGCAAGACCCTGTTTCAAGCTCAGAGATAGAATGCTCCTGGGTTCAATCCCAAGCCCCCCCCCAACACCCCACCCCCAAAAAAGCAGGGACCTGCTCTAATGAGAGTGTCAGCAGTGAAGGGACTGTCCAGAGGCATGCTCCACAGGACCTATGTCAAGTGCAGGAGGTTTACTTGTGGCTTGCATGTGAACTTCATCGCCTTGCATTTGAGCTTCCTAAAGCACATATCCTACTTTCTATTTTCCTCCCTATAGTAAATGAAAATCAGTGGAGATCCAGAGCAACCTTGTAACAGCAAGCTATTAAGTGTTTCTTCTTCCTATATCTTCTGATTTCTCCTGTGACCCTATACATGTTAGGTATTCTTTCCTGCCTTTCTAATCTAGCAGAATTCTGGCTGCCCCAAGAGCCTTCTTGCGTGAATTTTCCCTAGCTGGTGCATCCTCTATGGAGAGGCCCCCCTACCTGAATGTTTTAAGAGGCTTATGCCTCTGGGGTTGGTTGTTTTGTTACAGGTGTGCAGCACCATGCCCAGCAAGCACCTGTCTCTTTTAAGCACATCTATCCTCAACCCTTTTCCCTCATCCCAGTGACAGCCACAGTATCTTCCATGTGCCAGGGCTGCCATTATCCCTTTGAATATATTTCTCTTTCATGTTTTGTTGGTTTATTTTCTGCCTCCTACTGTTAGATTATTTGTGAAATAAATGAATTCTTACTTGTGCATGGGTGCCTTCCTCATCTCTACATCCCAACTTTTCTCTCCTCTCCCCAATCTCTTACAAAGGCTTCTGTTCTTGTATGATATTTCTCCCACTTTATATGAAGACAGGCATGATCTTGGTCTTTAGGATTGCAAATCTTGTACATAGCATAACCTACTTATTTATTTATTTATTTGTTTGTTTGTTTGTTTATTTATTTATTACTGAGGATTGAACCCAGGGCATTCTATCTCTGAGCTACATCCCCAGCCCAATTTTTTTTTTTTTTTTTTTTTTTTTTTTTGCGGTACTGGGGATTGAACTTAGGGGCATTCTACATCCGAGCTATACCCCCAGCCCTATTTTTTATTCTTTATTTTGAAACAGGGTCTCACTAAGTTGCAGAGTGCCTCACTAGGTAGCTGAGGCCCAGCCCTATTTTATTTTTAGTTTGAAACAGGGTCTTGCTAGGTTGCTGAGGCTGGCTTCAAACCTCCTTTCTCAGCCTCCCACGTCCCGGGATTATAGGCATGTGACACCACACCCAGCTTATAACCATTTTTAGAAATGACATTTCATAATTATTCACACCCCTTTCATTCAGCTTACCTTCTAGGCCTTTCAAGACGAGCTGAAGGCCTCTGTCTTGTTCCAGAAGCTCATCACAGTTGAAAAGTCTCCAGGTGGTTTACTCTAGGGACTCATGACCTCTGCTGTACAGGAATGCTTCTTGTGACCCCACCAGTGTGGTTCAGGCAGGATTCTTAATTGAAATGGGACAGAAAATTGTATGATGTGTTTTGCCATATGAAGTACATTTAACTGCTGCTTGAATCAATATATTCTTTTGATTTAAAACTCCCCTAACATTGTGTGGGTAAGTAAAAATTCTTATTCTGCTAAAAAAAAAGAAAAGAAAGAAAGAAAGAAAAAAATTTAAGCATTGTCAAAATATTTGCTTAATCTTGCAGATTCGGGAGTTGTATAGCTGCTTACTCTGACAGACCAGAACAATGGTCATTAGATGAAAAGCAGATGCAATAGAGTGTGTAGTAAAAGCCTTCTATTACGGGCTGCAAGGGGGGAAATGAGTTGTTACCAGAACACAGTAAGTGTTATGGAATAAATCAGAACAAAACCATTCCCAATTACTGTACAAAGATAATTAAAGTCTACAATGCTAATTAAGGTCTGTTTATATCTATTTCTGTTTGTGTACAAACATATGCACATAGTTAAATATTTTCTATTGTTTTTTAGGCAATGCTAACTTCTGAGTTGATTTTTTCTGAATTTAACTTTTGTTTTTATTTCACCAGGAAGTACAACCTCCAGAAACTCAAACTCCAGCCTTTCCTCCTTGGTTTTAACTTTATTTTTCTTGGCTAACTTCAGAAAATCCTTCAAGTATATTAACACTACTTCCTCAAGTGGATTTTTTTGGTCTATGATGCTTTTAGTGGGATCAACAAGGGCTTTTTTCGCCCCTGTCTTAAAAAGAGAAAGGCCTTTTTCTTGAACTTGATGAATATGCCAAATTATATTCAGACATTAGAGTTCTGTAGGATTACAAAGTGTCCTTTGCATATGGATCTGGAGTAAACTTAAAATTGAAGAATGAGAAATTGATAAATAACTCTCCCTACTGGCAGTTCCCCAGGGTTTTCTTCACAGACTATAAATATCGTATAAATATTCCCTGACCGGTAAGCTATAATTTTTTGGATGGATGTTAGTGGCTCTTAAAGAAGGAACAACAATGAGCTATAATTATCATTCACAAGTGATCAGCTAAACAATTAGAAAGGCAATAGCTTTCAAGGAAGGTCCAGGAATAGCCTTTATCTATACTGTACTCGACTCAGCCTTGGGAATTAGGAAGAAATTTGATTCTAACTTGCTGTTGATATTCTTTTGAAAATCACTTTATGCCACCAAACAAATCAAGAACAATGTTTTTAAAAGAAAATGCTTCATACTATTTTTTCCTTTCATTCTTTCCTTCAATCACCTACTTTCTTCCCAAGTCTTAGTCTACTAGAGATTTAATACAGCTGAAATTTTAATATAGTTCTTCTTTCTAGGGTTAAAATAGCAATCTGCGTATGATTTTTAAAATTAAAACAAAAGAAACTTCCTGAATATGATTTAGAAATTCAGCATTCTTTTTTTCCTCTAGTACTGGGAATTAAACCCAGGGGCATTCTACCTCTGAGCTATACCCCCAGCCCTTTTTATTTTTTAATTTGAAGCAGAGTCTTGCTAAGTTGTTGAGGATCTTGCTTAATTGCTGAGGCTGGCTTTGAACCTTCACTCCTCCTATCTCAGCCTCCCAAGTACTGGGGTTACGGGCATGCACCACCACATCTGGCTTTTAGCAGTCTTCAAAAAGCTTTGACAAGCCTTCATTCTAGATCAGGACTGTCCAATAATACTATAATGCAAGTGGTATATGTCATTTAAAAATTTCTAGTAACCACCGTATGTAAAAATAAATAGGTGAAATTAATTTTGATATCATATTTAATTTAAACTACTCTATCCAAAATATTTTTATTTCAATCCAGAATCAATAAAATAATTAATGTATTTTACATTTTTAATTTATTTCTTCTTGGTGCATTATAATCATACATCTTTGTTAGGTACAAGCTGGTAAAGGCATACATGCACACATCTCTCATTTAACCCTTCCCCAATTCCACCCCACTCCCTCCCTACCCCTCCTTCTCAAGTTCAGTTTAGTGATTGACCTTAATATGTTTGTGAAAGTACATCATGTGCATTAGGGTGTTTCCCTCCTCCCCCATCACAAGTTAAGTCACCTTCTTTGCTCACCTAAGGTTTCTTCTTCTTAGTCTGGAGTCCCTCTTATGTCCCACTTTCTCCCTAGCTTCTACATATTAGGGAAAACATAGATTTTTTACTTTTTGTGACTGACTAATCTTGCTTAGCATAATGTTTTCCAGTTCCATCCATTTCCCTGCAAATGGCATGATTTTGTTCTTCTTTATGGCTGAATAAAATTCCACTGTGTACATATCCCATAGTTTTGTAATCCATTCATCTGTTGATGGACCTCTTGGCTGGTTCCACAGTTTAGCAATTGTGAATTGTGCAGCTATAAACATAGACACACATGCATTGGTCTGATCATTTGGTTTCCATTCTTTTGGGTAGATACCTGGAAGTGGTATTGCTGGATCATATGGTAGGTGGTTCATTCCCATTTGTCTGAGGATCCCCCGTACTGTTTTCTAAAGTGGTTGCACGAATCTGCAATCCCACCAACAATGTATTAGGGTTCCCACTTCTCCATACCCTCACCAGCATTTGTTGTTGTTTGTGTTTTTGATGATTGCCATTCTAGTTGGGATTAGGTGAAATCTCAAGGTAGTTTTGATTTGTATCCCTCTGATTGCTAATGATGTAGAACATTTCCTCATACATCTATTGACCATTTGTATTTCTTCTTTTGTGAGGTGTCTGTTTAGATTCTTTTTCCATTTTTGATGGGTTATTTGTTTTCTTAGCTGTGAGTTTCTTGAGTTCTGTACATTCTAGATATTAGTCCTCCATTTTTATAATGTGTCTTTAAACTTTTGTGTTTATCTTACATTTCCAGCACATCTTAATTGAGATTTGCCTGATTTCACATGCCCAATAAAGCCATCTAGTTTGGTGACAGCTGAATTAGTCCATAGATCAAGCAAAAACTCTTGAAAGAGACTCAGTGTTAAATTAACAAAATCACAAGGTTTAAATGTCTAATTACATGGAGTAACTATGGAGGCAGCTTTGGAGTTAGAGAGTCGCTCTTACTTTGTTGGTGATGGATTTAGAGAAAGGGAATGACAGGAGGTATTACAAACCTGAAGAGTCTGATTGAGAGCATAATGTTATTTTCTGGGCATTAAGCTATAAATTTGGGGTTCTTGAGTTTTACTTGCAAGCGAGGGCTGAACTGGAAGCATTATTGGGAAGAATCAATTCTCTGTGAATGATCTCAGAGAGAAGAAGCACTTGGGCTAAAGGACAACTCAGCACTCCTCAGCCTGCTTCTACCGCAGAATAGATTCTCATTGCCCTTTCTATCATGTGCTGCACCAGAGACTGGAGCCCAAATCCATTCCCAGCTTAGTGATCCACGTGCACGGATTCCTTGGGGTGGAGCCAGGATAGCAGGGGCTTTTAGAATCTGATAGCCCTCAGTCTGAACAGCTGGGTGACATGAAGCAAATTACAGATCTGAATCTGGTTCCTCCTCTGTAAAACAGGAAAGTTAATGCCTACCTTGCAGAACTGCTTCAGGCATAAGAACTATGACTATATAAAGTACCTAGCACAGTGCCTGATGCATAATAGGTAGTCAATAAGTGATGGCTGTGCTGTGCACATAATATAAATAATCATATAAATATAATATAAACAAGGTAATTCTGGGGGAGCTGGGATAGGAATTGATAGGTGCATAGACTGTGTTAGAAAATTTCTGTGTTTGTTAGACTTAGTTCCTGTCTCACTTTTTTCAGAATGACTTTAGCTGTGAATGCAACATGTTTTTAACATCCATACTTGGTCCCACCTCGCTGTTTATTATGTCCTGTGGTTGTTTTCTGGAAAGTTGAAGCAGACATATTTTGGTCTACTCTGATCACTAAATATAGGTAAAATTCTTGTTTGTTAGTTTTTATAGGCTTGTGGCTTTCTTGAAAACTATCTTATTATTCTGTCATCAAATTAACTTTCAAGAATGCAAATCTAGCCAAATCTCACACCAGTTCATTCTCATGCCCAGCAAGCCATTCAGTCATTACTTCCTTACTTGCAGGATGCTATTTCATTTATGTGATTGTGTGTGTGTGTGTGTGTGTGTGTGTGTGTGTGTGTATCAGGGAATGACTTTGTGCTTCAGTTCAACACTTTTTGCTTTAGATTATGTTTGGGCCAAATATTATAGCTTATTTTATGATCCATAAAAGTGGTAACCACAATTGGTTTAAAGTGCTGTGAGCTACTTGGAAGAGTTTTCTTTGCAATTCTGTATAGTTTTTAAGCACTCTGCATGTAATTTTGCTAAGCAGTCAACTAACTAAAGTATTCTTCAGGAGTGGATCACGTGCCGAGTTTGACACACACAGCTTCTGTGAAGTATATACTTTTCACAGTGTACTTCCCTGTGACACATAAAGACACTCTTTTAGAGATAAAACTTCTCAGGTAAATAGTGATAAAATGACCATTTGCTGTAGAATAAGGAGGAGCGATAAACAACTTCCAACTCTTCAGAAGGAAGTAAGTACTGTTGAGAACAAAATCGTGAGCTTCTTTATATATTACACATCAGCATCTGTATAGAATCTTCATAAGAAGGATCTCTAACCATTTTTCTTGTTATACGTTCATCCTCTTGCTATGATGAAGCAAAGAATAACAGATTTGTCCCTCCACATCTTTCTTCTTGCCAATACAGATGTACACATGCACACATGCACACATGGAAGGTCTCTCTCTCTCTCAAAACAGAATCATACTACATATATTTGTATTTTATTCACTTAACAGTACATATTACTTACCCCTAAAAGTCAGTAGATACAGTTCTTACCCTGTCCTTCCTCACCCTAAATTTGCTAAGAAGAACTTTAATTGCAAATTTAGACTATCAACATGATGACACTGTATGTCAGGACTTTAGTGACAATATTCCAGGAAATTGGCTGCTTGCTGAGCTAAGTGTCAATTCAAATATGCATCTGAGTTAAAACCAGACCAAAAGAATATCCAGTTTGGTATAGGCCAGAAAATAAATAACTCAAATAAATAAACTGGAAGCATTGTCTCTTACAAGTATTATAAAACCTAGATGAAGATGTATAAAATAAAGGTATCCTTCATACCTAGGTATCTGAATAAGGAAGAATATAAGTTACACTGTTAGGAATACCTTGTTTCAACTGAGTTTCATATTCAGAAAGATTTCTTTATATCATAATTGACTTTCAGCTAGCTAATAATACTTGGGATTTAGTAATTTTATATAATTTCTTACCCTTTTCTATTGCTCAAATATTGTCAAGAGACTAATAATTTGTAAATGGATTTTCTTCAGAAACTATATATTAAACAGTTAGCAATGCCTATGGTATTTGTCTTGATATAAGTGTTCAGATGATTATATTTTGAATAAACTCTGGCTTTTAAGATTATAATTAAATATATATGTGCATTTCCATATGACTAAAGAGGTTGAATGTCCCTTATCCAAAATGCTTGGGGCCAGAAGTATTTCAGATTTGAGATTTTTTTTGAATTTCAGACTTTTTGTATATGCATAGTGAGTTATCCTGAGGATAAGATCCAAGTCTAAACACAAAACTCATTTATATGTTATATATGCCTTATATATATATAGCCTGAACTCAATTTTGTACATTTTTAGTGTGCCTCCCTTTTGACTGTCACCTATCACATGAGGCCAGGCATGAAAGTTTCTACTGGTGGCTGTCATCATGCTAATGGTCAAACAGTTTTAGGTTTTGATGGATTTCAGATTTTTTTGATTAGGGATGCTTAATCTGCATATGCACATGCATGTTGAAGTGAACAATTTTATTACTTTCAAATAATTTTCTCATACTTTAATAATTATTACTTGAGCTTTTGAAAAAATTAATGAGGATAAGATACTATATAGATTATCTGTTATTAGAAATAAACCTCTTTATTGAGTTAGATATCCATAAACTTAAAGAATCAGTTTTAAATCCTTCATCTTTTAAGTCTTTGAATGGGGTTAAAAGTCGTGACATTGCTTTACACTTAATCACCGGGCTGATACTGGCTCTACTACTGCCTGCCAGTTTTTTCTTCTTTAAATTTTTTTTATTGCACTGTAATCATGCATCATAATGAAGTTAAGAGTGATAGAGACATACATGCATTTGGTACGTGGTTGGCTTCCTCCCAGATCCCATCCTGCTCCCTCCCTTCCCTGTACACAATATCGAGACTGACATTGATAATTTTCTATCTGTCCCTAGTGTCAGTTGAAGTGTTCCTTCATCAAGTCTCCCTCCTCTAGAGCCCCTCCATTACTCCACTGGGATTTCTCCTCCTTTGTCTGGAGTCCCTTTTGTATTCCAATTTCTCTCTAGCTTCCCTCCATATATGAGGGAAATATATGACTCTTTTTTTGTGTGACTGGTTGATCTCACTTAGCATAATATTCTCCAGTTCCATCCATTATCCTGCAAATCACATAATTTTGTAATCTTATTTTTTGATTGAGTCATTCCCCCACACAACACAGTGACTGTTTTAAATCAGTTGCTAAAACTTCCTTTGGAGCCACAGCTCTTCCTTCTCAGAACTGCCCACCATCTTCAATCCCTCTCCAATGGGTCATGGCCTCTGGCTTACAGAAGAGTAACAAGACTAGTACCAAGAACTTTGTTTTCTTCTGAATCACCTGAGAGTAAGTTGCCAGCCTCATTCTCTACATCCTGGGATACTTTAATGTGTAATCCCTACGTGCAAGGAAGTGTGCTCATATAACCATGATACAACCCTCAAAATTAGGAACCCTTATTGCAACCCTTAATTCTTTTGACCATATTCAAGTTGGACCACTTGTCTGCATCATGTCCTTTTAAGTAAATGGTCCCAGTTCAGAATTGTATGAGTAGTACATTTTGTTGTCACAGTTTCCTTTGGTCTGGAACAATTTCTTAGTCTTTCTTTGACTTTCATGACTTTAATGCAGATGATGACTATAGGCCAAGTATTTCACAGAATGACCCTCAATTTGGGTGTGTTTTCTAATTTTGTTCTAATGATGTGATATTGGGCTACAAAAGGTCAGAGTTGCTTAAAACTTACCCTCAGGCCTTCTTCTTCTCACTGAGGCAAGCTTATGCACATCCATGCTTCCACTTACTGATCTCTAGTTGAGTCATCAATTCCCATCCCAAGCCCAGGCCTCTCTAGTAGGCTCTGGAATCATAGGACCAAGTATCTCCCTGGTACCTTCTCTTGGGTACTAAAGACTCTGAACTCTGTGTACAAAACCAGACTCATCCTCTCCTCAGATATCTTGGTCCTCTTACAGCATACACCGTCCCATGAGTGCCATCAACAGCCTTCTGGTTTAAAAAAACAAAACCAAGAATTCAATCTCATTTTTACCTTCAACTCCAATCTATCCCCTTGTCCTTTTGATTCAGCATCTTAGTGGATTTGTTGACTTCTGTTTACCAGCTCCATCTCCACCCTCACCTTTCAAAGCTTCTCTGGTCTTCACATTTGCTTTCTGGCCTCCTCGTGTCTGTTTTCATTGCCTTAGCCAGAATTATCTTCTCATAGTGTAAGTTTGATTGCATCATATCCTCTTCCTCCACCCCTTACCTGCTTAGGGACCTTAGTGGTGTCCTTTTGTGCTCAGAATGGACACATCATTAACATGGAAACACGATCCTGTGTTGATGACTGGCTCCTGCCTTCCTCCTTAGTCTGACATCATGACTAACTTTATTTTCTGTCTTCCCACCTGTGCTTACCACACTTCCAACAACTACAGGACCTCTGCTTCTCAACTTATCTTCCCAGTCTTCCAGTGTTTTTAAATCACATTATTGAAATATAATTTAAATACCATGTAATCAATCAATTTAAATATTCAATTAAGTATGTAATCATCACTGTCTTACTTCTGAATATTTTGATCACCCCCAAAAGTAACCGTGTACCCACTAGCAGTCATTCCCCATTGGCACTCACTAATATAGCTGTTCTTCACCCATTGCTCCCACTACCACTATCATATCTGCCAAGCCCTAGGCAACTGCTCATCTACTCTCTTGTCTCTATAGATTTTCCCTCTTTGGAAATTTCATATAAATGGAATCATACATTAGGTGGCCTTTTTTGTGTGACATCTTTTACCTAGCATACTGTTTTAAGGTTCATCATATTGTAGTGTGAATTGGTGCTTTATTCCTATTTATAGTTGAATAGTTTGAATAGTATGACACTTCCTGGATATACATTTTATTTACCCACCAATCAGTTGATAGACAAATCTGGAATCAAACATCCCTTCTTCAACACAACTTCTCTGACCTGCCTGAGTAGGCCAGATGCTACCAGATGGGGCTTCATTGCCCTGGGTCATTCTGCTTGATAGTATTTTCCAGGGCTTTAGTTTTACTTCGTTGGCATAATTCTTATGGGAAAGCTTAAGGAAGAGAGTTAAATTGAAAATTAAAAACTGTTACAAATGATTCTTGAATAAAAAATGTTGTAAGAGCATAGAAGAAATAGACAACAGTTCACACTCAGGAGCTAGATGGATCTGTGTTCTACCGTTTGATAGCTGAGTATCTGATTTTTATTTTCTGAGTCAATTTTCTAATTTCCAAAGTGGGGATAATTATATCAATCTCAGTGGTATAGGTAGGGAAAAATGAAACAAAATAAAACCTCCAACCAAGGCCTGACTCAGTAGGTACAAAAAAAATTTGTTTTTAGAAAGCTACCTCTCTTTTATTTATTCTCTATTAACATGCAAAGGAATGGCTTCAGTATAAAGTTTTGGCTAGCTTGTTCAGTTAGTACTTTTCAGGCTATGACCAGAAAGAAATTGAGTACTCCAAAGTTAAAATGTTTATTAGAAATAGGTACTTGCGACTGACTAATCTCACTTAACATAATATTTTCCAGTTCCATTGATTTTCCTGCAGATGACATGATTTTGTTCTTCTTTATGGCTGAGAAAAATTCTAGAGGAGCAAAGAAGTTGACTTAACTGAAGGTGATGGGGAGGCACCCTAATGCACATGATGTACTTTCACAAATATATCAAAGTCAATCACTAAACTGAACCTGAGAAGGAGGGAGGGCGAGGGAGTGGGGCAGGAACCGGGAAAGGGTTAAATGAGAAATGTGTGCATGTATGCCTTTACCAGCTTGTACCTAACAAAGATGTATGATTACAATGCATCAATTAAAAAATTAAAAAAATATAAAAAAATAAAAGAAATAGGATACACTTGCATCCTTACCTTAAATATTCTTTTCTTCATTTCAGTGAATATCAAATCAACTAATGCTACTGGAGCATAGAAATGAATATTAATGAGTAGCACATAAGCCCTTGCCTATACTGGGCTTATAGTCCAATAGAAAAGACAAACAAACTTTTAACATTCAATGAAAGTTCACTTACTATAAAAAAATGCCATTGAAACTGCATGGAAAAATTTAACATTTTTGCAGGTCAAAGTCTTTCTAAACTTACTTCTGATGCAGCTGAAACTCAAAGGTCTCTGAGAACCAATGAAAGTCCCCTAACTGCAATGTAATATCAAGAGGGAGAAAATTCAGTGCATTTTATGAAGTGAGGCCTCTCATTAGGTTTTCAAGGTATTGTTCTGATGTACCACCTACAACTTCTCCCAGAACAAAAGGAAATCTGCCATAAGTACTTCCTTTTTCTGAATTTTAAGAGTTTACAACAGCAGTAGACTAAGGACATGTTTATTTTCCCCTAGAAAAGTCTAATTCTACTTATCAACATTTCTCCTTACTTTGTGGTGAAATAGAATTTGTGAAGCTGGAAAATGGCTTATTTCACTATTTATAAGGCAAACATTAAATATGACATAGACCAACTGGAAATACTGGTGTTATTTCATGGAATAGTGTCAAATATTAAGGGTGAGGGAGAGAAGGAAGTGAAGCATACTGGAATTCCTTGGGAGTCACTTTGCTCTTAAATTCCCAAATACCAAAAGTTTAAACACATTTGCATGTTTCCTTTGTATAGAAAGCAAACAGAATGGCTACCTCTGTAATTCTGCTGCGTCTAGCAATTCACCAGCAGACTACATTCTGAAATAGCAGGTACACAATGTGGCATATGCTTTGGTGAATCTAATAATCTCATGAACTCCTTTGCTGCTGGGTTAGTAATCTATACGGTTTGAATGGTGAACTTTATAAAAATTTGGAGCCTCATGAATCAGAAAGGAAAAAACAAAAGTAGACAGTTTTAACAATGATGGATGAGTTGCTAGGGAGTAAAATTAAATGGTTGATAATAATTGCGGTAGCTCACAAAGACTGATGTTATTTACAAAAGCTCCATTTTGCATGTAATCAGATGTCTATTCCCATGAGCTGGGTCATAATTCATATTCCACTTTAATGTTCGTGGAAAATGTGCTTCTCTCTGTGTATGTATTATTTTTAGGATGTTATGTTTCCTTGGTGCATACACAATGAGTCTGAAATCCTTTAGGAATGTGTTTAATTTGAAAGTTTTATCCTCTGGGTCTGGTTAATTCAAATACACTGCTAGGAACATTACTATAGGCCCTGAAAGAATGTAGGCATGGCAAATTATGTGCGCAAAGTCAACCCCAACCAGTGTTCTCAACACTCACTTGGTAAAAGGTAGCAGGGAGGAATGTTCCTTTCCCAACTTTTTTCTTCATTTATTATTTTGCTTGACCTTACAAAGCTTGATTTACATTGGACCAGATTGCTCTTGTTTTAAACTTAGGATCGTTTCTTGGGGGCTCTTTTAAATGAAAATGGTCAGCCCAGAGGCATTTTATAGAATTGTATCTTCAATTCTATAGCTCCAGGGTGCTCTTGTTCTCTCTTATATTCCCTCCTACCCTGAGTCACAAAGACAGTCTGAGCCACATTCTCAGCTGATGTAGGGGAAGGTGCTAAGAGTATGAGGTGAGGACTCAAGGTCAGCAGCTCTCAGAGCTGAGCAAGGTTTGCCCTGCAACCTCAGAGGAGGTGCTTCTGACTCCTATAGTTAAAACACAGCTGAGGCCTGGTAACTGGCCCAGAAGCCCTTCAGGGGATGAAAGGCTCTAGGTGCTAAAGGTCTTTGGGGAGGATGTTTTTCAGAGGGCTTTGTGATAAACAGGCTTACCCATGGACAGAGATGTATCTTGGGATTTGTCAAGTTTGCAAAGAAATTGTCTTGTCCTGGTATACATTGCTATGTCAAGGGAATGGCTGGAACACTCCACAGCATCCTGGAACCTGATACAGGCTCATTACTCTATATGCAGTGGAACTTTGGTATCATAGAGGTATGGGTCCAAATCTTAGCTGCTTGATTCATTTTATTTATGATTTGGCCCTGGACTGAAACTTTGGAGACCTTAAACTCTAAAAGGTGGGTGCTTAGTGCAACAAATTTCTGCGTTTCCCTAGGATAAACACTATTTGTGTCACTTTTTTAAAATACTAGCTTATTTGCCCCTGCTATGCTGAGTTCTTTGCTTGGGTTTTGTGTAGACACTTAACACATGGATTACCATGTCTCTCCCCCAGGAATTGTGCATATTAAATAAGCATATGTATGTCATGAACTTCATACAGTGCCAGGTGTATAACCACCTCCCAACATTGGTTAATATATTTTCTTGTAATTCATTTTTCTTCTTTTTTTGGTTATTTTTGTTCCTTTCTGAACTCTTTGTAGACCAGTTTAATGGTTCCTCAGTACAGAACTGAGGTTGATCCAAGTGTACATTTCTGCACTATATATTAGTTCATATGCATTAATGAATATGTGTATTAATTAATGACTGCCAAAATGTTGAGTCTTTTTGTGTCAAGCATTTTACAGACATTAGTTCACTCAGTGGTTCCAAATACTTTTTAGATGTTATCATGATTATCCTTTGCTATCATGATTTTACAGATAGGGAAACTGAGGCAACAAAGTGGTGAGGCAAGCTTTCCGAATCATAGATCCCACAAGCTCCTGACCTGGTATTTGAGTACAGATGATCTGATGTAGGTACTATACCTATCACAGTGCTAACAGATGCCACCCTATCTATGGTCCTTTGCCTGAACAAACCTATCCACCTTCTAAGACTCCTTCAGGTTAGCACATTTAATTGACCAATCACTTGCCCTGAGAAGAGCACTACATGAAGTGTACCAGGGGCTGTGTACTACTCACCTGTTGCCCCTGCCCTCACAATCCCATTGCACTAGGCACAGGGAATGGGACATACACAAGCATTCTGTTGAGGGGGCAGGGTAAACCTAAGTTCATACATCCTGATTTTCCCAGGATAATATATTTCCTTGTATAATTATTAATTATGCTTCTGTTCACCTCAGACATGGCCTTCTTGGAATGATATTGTTGCTCTAGATATTCAAGGGCATTCAGACATTTTAAGGCAGGATGGGGGGTTTCTGCGCCGGGGGGCTTTGTGCAAGGTGCTCTTCATGATGGAGGTTGTTCTATAGCTGTTTTCAGCCAGGCAGAATTGTATTGTATAGGAATGTAGGATCCAAAGTTTGTCTGGCTGCCTGTATTTGGACCCCTCCCAGCCTCAGTATCCTCACCTTGGAGACCTGTATAACAGAGCTCTGACCTCAGGGCTATTGTGGAGATTAAGAGTTAACCCTGAAGAACCTGGAGTACTGATTGACCTATCACAAAACTTACTGAGTGTTAGCTGCAGTTATTTAAATAGATGCAGGTTTAGGAAGGAAGGCTATTCTCTTAGCAATATCTAGAGTGTATTTAGGGAACTTGAATGATTGGTTACTCAAAGCCTCCCCTCTTCCTTGCCAGTCTCCCACTGTAGGAACTGACAAATAATACTTTCCCATGTGACCTGGTTATGGCCATTGAGAGAAGAAAGGGGTCCCTTGAGGAGGAACTCCCTGTACCTTCCTCTCCTACTTCTACAACTTGGATTTAGGTGAAGACTCAGTGCTACCTAGAGGGGAAGGTCCGAGAGAATTCCCAGCTTGACTTGGAGCTGTGACCTTCTGCTATCACTAAGGCAATATACAAAACATCTGCCCACCAAGTTCATGTTACATAAAATATAATAATATTAATAATAATGATGACAGTAATAATAAATGATTCATTGTTTAGGTCACTATTTGTTCAGTTTGTGATATTTATAACTAACTCCATCATGATTGATAACAATAAGAAATAAGTTAATTTGGCACAAGAGTCCGTTACTATTTAGGAAGTAGAGAAGAGGAGTGAGGGAGCCTAAAAAGTCCCCAGAAGATTAGAGGCCGCCCTTGAAAGGTTTCTTAGCTTGGGAATAATGTGGTTTGAGTTATTCTTTGGGAAGGGAACTCTGTCTTCAAGTTCTATGATGGATTAGAGCAGTTTCCAAAATCTAATTACCAGGCCTGGAGAAGTTTTCAAAATAGAGATGTGAAGATCCCCTATTCGATATTCTGACTCAGCCTCTCTAAGGGTGAAGGTTTGGGGACTGGAGGAGGGAGACCTTGGTGGTTGTAACAATAGCTAGACATTGTTATTTTCAATAAGTGATAAGGGTAAAAACACCAAGTAGTGTGTACAGGTATGTTTGTATCCCTTTGAATCTCACTATGATGTATACATTACACCAATACAAGAAAAATACTATGTGATAAGAAAGAATCCCCATTCACATCTCAGAGATGGAACTACTGGCCCTGAAAGGTGTTGAGTCACTGTCCAAAGCCAATTCTTAAAGAAGCAGAAATCCTGCATCCAAATCATGGCTTATCTTTCTCAAGATGTCTGAACTTTCCACCATAGGCTGCTACTTCCTGAGGCACAGAGGGCTCATTCATCCTGGGTTTCAGATGGGAGGCCTGACCTTGAGTGGTAAGAGTGAGGATGGAATGTTAGGGACAGATGTTGGAGGTTACATGAAGGTGAGACTTGAAAGCTGACTTAATGTGGGAGCCAGAAGAGGGGAAGCAAAATGTCATATAGGAGGCATTTCAAACTTGCATAATTCTGATGTTGACACTCTCATTAGGATTTGTAGGGCAGATGCAATGAAACAAAAACTGCTTTCATTGATACTTTGCAATGGGACATTCTTTCATAATGCCCCAACAGACCCTTGGCAATGTAAATATGGAGCTTCTGAGAGAATTTTTCAGTTCCTCTGATGGTTAATGCCATATGAGAGGTGATGCTGATATGGAGAGAGAAGAGAGGGCAAGTTGCAGATAGACTGCACTGGGTGCCAGAGCAATAGTCAGGGAACTTCTTGAGAAGAAAATGAGCCAGGAAGGAGTGTGTTCCAGAGGAGAAAGGAAGGGATGCAGGTATAGGATGATTGAGAGACCAGTGGAGAATGTCGTCAGAGGGTCACTGGGAACCTCAGCATGCTGGATCGTCATCAGCAGAGTGTGACATTGCTCAGAGGATCGTGTGGACTTAAAGTAGCCTTTGAATAGTTCACCATTTTGAGAGGAGTGCTGGGGAAGGTCAGAAAGGGAGGGTTGCTCACTTTTCACCTCTTCCTAAGTCACTACCACCAGAGCAACTTCTCCCTCTTAGCATCAATAGCAGTTATATCTGAACCAAACCATTTAGTGCTAACATTCAGTCTCCCACTCTGCCCTCTAATTAGAGCATGTCTTGTTTCTTTTTTTTTTTTTTTTTTTTTTTTTTTTTTTTTTTTTGCGGTACTGGGGATTGAACTCAGGGGCATTCTACCTCTGAGCTCTACCCCCAGCCCTATTTTTTATTCTTTATTTTGAAACAGGGTCTCACTAAGTTGCAGAGTGCCTCATTAGGTAGTTGAGGCTGGCTGTGAACCTGGATCCTCCAGTCTCAGCCTCCCAAATGCTGGGATTACAAGCATGTTCCACCACACCTGGCTAAGTCTTGTTTCTTAAAACTGCACAGACTGTTAAGTTAGCAGGCAGCAGTGTTTACTCCATTCTTGCTCACTGACTGACAATATCTCCAGGAATTGCTTCACAAAATGGAGAAAGAACCCAGGGGAAGTCATTTTTTTCTCTTCAAAGAAAGGGCATGATGAAGGACAGACATGGGGAAAACTCTGTCACTTTAAAATCTGGAAAGCGGAGCCTGAGAACAAATGGGGTTATCATGACAATGTTAGAAATTTGGGGCGAGTGATGCCGGCAATATCAATTTCAGAGGAGCTGCGCTGGAGCGATGTGTAATATATTCCACTGGGCATGTTCTGTGGAGCTGTGAAGCCAGTGCAATTCCTGTGCCTTGCAGCAACTGGGCCCTTTTGTATTAGAGAGCTTTGGAGATGTTAAGAGCATTTGGGGATCTTAAAAGAACTAAAAAAGATCCTTCCTTTCAGAAGGTGTATTAGATAAGATGGAAGAAAACTCGGGGGGGATAGAGCTGCATCAACTCTGTTTGCTTTAAGCTCCTCAACCTGGACATAAAGGTCTAGATTTTGTCTTGGGCCATGGCAAGTACCTCTTCTTGCAAAGAGTACAGGTTAACTGATTCATATACATGCACAATTGTGCATTGGCACATATAACTACACAGATACATGTGTGTGAATCCATCATCTGCATATATACCCATATGTGTTATAAATGTATATTTACTCTGAGGTCAGTATATTCAGATATACATTTGTATTTATCCATGGGTACTTACTTAGACCTATATACATGTGTGGTATGAGCTCAGTATGTGTATATGTATGTATGTATATATGCATATGTGTACACACATGCAAATATATACATGTATGCATGTGGTATATATGTTTACTACAATACATATGCATACACACATCCTCAGAATTTATGAAGTACTTTCTATTATTTTGAGATTGTTTCTGCATCCTTTGATTCCCTAGCAATCCTGAATGTTAATAGAAGAAGAAAAGCCCAATAGATAAAGGAAGAAGTAGGTCCACTGAAGCCTTTGGCCTCAAGCTGTTCAAGTACATGGACCAGGTCATAGCTAGAGCCAGACATACAGGAGCTTCTGACTCTAAGCCCTCTGTAACTCAATGAGGAATCAGAAGGCAGGGTCCTTCAGAGTTAGTGAAAACCCCAGATTATGGAGAATTATGAAGACATTTATTTTATCACTTTTCTTTTATACACAGTAAAACATAATGGGCTAACAAAGTATAACATATGAGAGTTCTTTTAGGGGATCTATTATAATAAATAGAAAAAGCAGTTAAACAGTTTCCCGTATAAACAATGCTTTTCAATGTTTATAAAGTGCTTATTCCATTATGTAGGCTGAGTGTGCATGCGGCAGTACTTTTTATGATATATATTTGCTTTGAAAACCCCTTTTGCCCCTTAGATAAAGGTAAACTCCTTCTTCACCAGTGTCTGAATGATCAACATGGAGAACTAGTGGAAGCAGAATTCATAAGGTTTTACTGTAACACCAATTAGGAAGGAATGTACATGTGTTTGTCTCCACGAAGGTTAGAAATGGAAATAAATGCAAAAATATGCTTTCAGGCAAGTCATCATTTTTAATATGAAGACGGAAAGCACAAGACAGCTTTGTTTTGCCTTTTTTTTTGAGGTGGGGGAGGGCTTGTGGCTGATTTTTCTTTTCTTGCTTCCTGGTTTTTGCTAGAAAGAAACTTGTTCATTTTCCACCCACTCCACACCCCCTCCCCAGAGCTGAGATTTCTGTCCAAGATCATCCTTTTAAGTTCTTGGTCTTAGAGAAGGGAGAATAAAGGAACTATGATTTAAAATATATATGTACATCCTTTTTTAAAGCTTGCAAACTGGGATTTCTAGGCTCAATTTGTGTTCTTGAGACATTGGAGTCAAGTTTATATATAGTTTTTGATGTAGGACCTAATTAGGCTCTCAGCATATCTTAATACTTTCTGCTACATCTGCATTAAAGATAACATCGCATACATTTGCATTTCATTTACATAAAAAGTTAGCCGTGCTATATGTAACAATCACTTTAACCAAGTACCATTGACAGCAAATATTTTGAATAAGCATGTGAAAATGCATGTCTACACAAAGCCTGTCTTGGATTCTGTTGTATCTCTCACACTGAAACTTACTTGTGTGTAACACATTCAATCCAGTGGATCCCTTAAGGTTAAACAAACAAATAAAGATGCAGGAATTCAAAGAGTCAGATTGATGTGATAGGTTCAAACTTGAAAATGAATGGTTCAGCTGATATTTTTATTGATGCTATTTATAATTTTTCCTTGGTACTAGGATTGAAACCAGGGGCATTCTACCTCTAAGCTACACCCTCATCCCTTTTTTTAATTTAATTTTTAAAATAGGGAATCAATAAGTTGCTGAAGGGTCTTGCTAAGTTGCTGAGTTGGCTTTGAACCTGTGATATTTCTGTGTCAGCCTCCCAAGTACTTGGATTACAGGCATGTACCACCATGCCTGGATATAATTTTAACAATAATGATAATCAATATTTGTAATGGTATTATTTTTTTTTGTACTGTGTGTTGGATCCAGGGTCATTCTCCTTCCAAGCTATACCCCAGTCTCTTTTTATTCTTATTTTGAAGCAGGGTCTCCTTAAGTTACTGAAGGTCTCACTAATGCTGAGTCTAATCTCAAACCTGCAATTCACCTGTCTCAACCTCCCAAGGATAGGGATTGCAGGCATGTGCACCAAGCCCAGCAATAATGTGTGATTTTGATCTGTTTTATAGGAGAGGGGAAAATCTTGGTATAAAAGTGTTCATTCATTTCCTTGTTCATTCATGTGTAAATACATGAGTCTATGTGGGGCAACCTTATTTCCAGGTCTAATTTAATGAATCTCAAGTTTATCTGGGCCATTTTGCTTTAAAAGTAAGTTTTTACCAGGGGACTGTTCTACCAGTTTCCTCAGAATGAACTGCTTCTTGCCTCATGCCCTGTGCCCACCAGTCATATTCCTGTGTTTCCACCTGCTCAGGGGCCCAGTTGGCTACACTTGGCTGTTCTTTACCCGTTGTGGCTCCCAGAACCTCTGGACAGATTCTCTGGGATGTCCCATATCAGCATCAGATGATGATAGGCACAGCTTATCATCTTTCGTGGTCATGAGGCACAAAGCTTGTTTTGCAGAACACATATTCTTTTTTTTTTTCACTTTTAATTTTTGTCCTTTTATTGGTGCAATGTGATTTACATTATAGTGAGCTTCAATGTGATACAAATATGCATTCTATATTAAGATCAACAAGAACAATAATAGCAGCAGTGATTCTCATGACTAGCATTTGCTGAGAGCTTCTTGAATGGCAGATACAGTGGTCAGTGCTTTCCTTTCTTTTTCTTTTGTTTTTTTTGATATGTCATAAATGTCTATGTAACCCTGTTGTACTCAAGAAATGTATAAAAAAAAAATCCATGCTTAAAAAAAAAAAAGTGAAGCCGGGCGTGGTGGTGCACGCTTGTAATCCCAGCGTTTGGGAGGCTGAGACCGGAGGATCCGGGTTTGCGGCCAGCCTCAGCTACCTAGTGAGGCACTCCGCAACTTAGTGAGACTCGGTTTCCAAATAAAGAATAAAAAGTAGGACTGGGGGTATAGCTCGGAGGTAGAATGCCTCTGAGTTCAATCCCCAGTACCGAAAAAAAAAAAAAGTGGTCAGTGCTTTTCTGATACTCACCATATGAAGTGCCTTTATTAGTGTTGTTTTAGAAGTTAAGTAACTCACCCCACATTGTGGTGCTGATAGGAGAAATGGCGACACTTGAACCCAGGTTGGTTCTCTTGTTTATTGCACTATTTGTGGTCTCTCACAAAGCCTGAGGCCCTTGTTCCCCAGCTACTCCTACCAGTTTTTACAGTCATTTCTCAGAAGTCATGGCTCAAGTTCCCTCATCATCTTGGCTACTTTCCTTCTTATTTATTCATAATCCACATAAACTGCATTCACAATATGGAAAACCGCCCCTCAGATGGATTCTGAGGACCTAGGAACAGAACAGGTAGAACAGGGCCATTACCTGTATTTCAATTAATATAGCCTAAGACTGAAGTGGCTCTTTTATAGGTACATACTTACATTGTTCTACTTGGAAGATATTCTTAGAATTGTTCAGAAATTATTTTTTCCCATTGCTTTTTATTTTGTGTTATTTTCTTCATCTCTTTCTTTTTTATTTTTAAATACTTTTATTGGTGCATCATAATTATATAACATAGTGAGATTCAAAGTGTTATATTCATACAAGCACACATCACTTGGTGTATTTCCCTCCAAATAGGAAACAAGAAGGACTTCAATTAAATGAGAAGAGAGACCAGCAGAATAGTGCAAGGGATTGGGGGCGGGGAAAAGGTAGATTGGGGAAGGAAACAGTTCAAATAATGTTCTATCCATATATGAAGGTATCATGACCAACCTCACTAACATTGGAGTGGGGGGAGCAGGTATATATCACATTTTCTTTATCCACTTATCTAAACACAAAGGAATTGTTTAGTGTTCTTTTTCAATGTATACAGTTGAGGTTTAAAAACTGACATTTGCGATAAAGAGTAACTTAGCCTCTTTAAGCCTCAGTTTTCTGGTGAGTAAAATGGGGGTAATAATAATCGAGGGCTCACAGAGTTGTGGTGGGCAATAGATGAGCATCAACAGTCCTGTTAAGTGTCTTGTACACACTAACTTCAACAAATAGGAGCCAGCATCATTACTGTCATGATGTTGGGAAATTAGAAATTGCAGTTGAGCAAAAAGTCTTTATTCCAAGCACTTTTTGGTGCATTTTAATGTAACTAATGTTTCTTTACTTTAGAAATTTTGAATTAATATCTCAATTCATAAGAGCAGCCTTGTCAGTACAATTTAAATGATTCCCACAATGCTGATTTAGGCATTTTACATTTTGATATGCATTTTTAGCAGGTTTTCAAAGTTGCAAGACTCTAAGGGAAAAAGAGCTAATCCTTAGTTGGCAGGAAAGTCCCTCCCCAAATCCTGGGATTAAAATAGAATCTGCCGCCAGGGCTTTCCTTGTCTTCTGTGATTGTGATCTGTCTCAGGCGGGAAGGCATCCAATACCTGTGCGTGGCAAGTCCATTCTTTAGAGATAGAATTTGCAACTTTAATATTTATCGATAGGCACGCTAATTCTCTTGATGATGGTAATTAATGAGGTGCTTATATCTTATTTTGCGGTAGTTTAACGAGCTTCAGGCTAGGGGGGAGATCTGGTGCTTGCTGTAAATGCTGAGAATCAAAAATGCTGGCGGAAAATGCAGAAAAAAATACCAGGTTTGGGCAGATGAAATGTCTCTGATTAAAAACAATCTCAAAACAAACGTTTGTAAGGCAGAAGCCTTTAAAAATCAATGAGAGCTTTCTGGGGAGAAAAGTCACCTGTTCTCTGTTCCTCTTTCCTAACTATGCTGTTAATTTTGACCACCCATTTGTCTTTCTACCCTCTTGGTGTGATGTATGCTGGCTGTATGAAGTGAAAAATTGATAGGAAAACATAATTTGCTTCTTAAGTCTTAGGTAGTTAGAGCAAACTATTTTGTCATATTGGGTTTTGAATAATAGTGTCAAATCTACATTTAATTTTGCCTTAGACAGCTGGCCTTATGAACCTAGTTAACCTGTGTTTTCTCTTTTTCTTTCATCCTTTGGAAATGAGGTTCACAGAATACAAATTTGGAAAGGCATAAATTCTAACTCCTTAGAAGACAGGAATAGAAGTCAAAGTGACCTCAATAAATCAAAAGCAAGTTGAAGTTCAATAGGGACAAATGTAAGGTAGGATACTTATGTCCAAGTGTGGGATCACACATTTAAAGCTGGGCACTACAGTGGTAGAAAAGTGTCCTGGTCAGTGACATGAAGAAGCTGCATGAGTAGTCCTGTCTAAATACCTACGTGTGCTGGCATCTTGCATGAGTTTGCTTACTTACACATATGCCGCTGTAACCTCTAAGCCCCATATAATTTGTTCTCTCATTTTATAGATGTGGAAGCTGAGGTTGAGTGAGGTTAAATAATATACTCAAGTGTTCAGTTAGTCAATGATTTAACTGGTTTTGGACTGTGCTCTTTCCACTTGACCAAGAACACTTCATTATAGAGCTGTTATTTAAAAAGCCAACCCAGTTCTTGGCTATATTAACTTAGATTTCACTTGAGAACCAGATAATAACCTTTTCAGTATACCATACATTAATTAAAATTTAAGAGAAAAATGAATAGGAGAAACTGGAGCAAGTCCATAAATACTCTACCCAGCAACAAAGTCAGCATGAGAAATTTAAGATTGGCCTCATATAAAAAGGCTCAAGGTATTTGAGATTGCTTAGCTAGGAAGGTATAACTATAGGGTGAGGGACACACTAATGGCCCATAAACATTTAAAAGGCAATAATAAAGATTTACATTTTACATAAATATTTGCAGTTTGTAGAGTACTTCCAGGCCACTAATCTTATTGGTTTCTCACAAAAGTCTTCTAGTGCAGGAGTCAGCAATTATTATTATTATTATTGTTATTGTTATTATTATTAATTTTTCTTGTGCATAAAAACTAAATAGCTAAGTACATTTGGTTTGAGGGGCCATATGCCCTCTGTTATTCAACTCTGCTGTTATCGTGGTACACGAAAGCAGCCATAAGCAGTTCATAAACAAATGGGCACAACTGTGATCCAATAAGACTTTATTTACAAAAAGAGGAGGCCATGAACTGGTTTTGGTTCTCAGGCTGTAGAATTGTGAATATGTGTTTCTCTTCCCATGATACAGAAAAGTAGTGATTTGTCCAGAGCAATTCTAGCTCAGGGACTAGAATTCCATTTCCCTGGATCATAGTTTGGCATTCAGTGCACTAGATTGAAGACATGTCCCTAGAAACATTTCAAGGCAATTTTTCTTTCCAAGATGCCATTTGCCTGTGATAGAAATTAAATTTGGAGCATATAAATCAAGAATTTAGAGGGCTACCTGCTGTAGTAGTGAAATGGCATTTGCCAGGCACTGGAGAAGGGGTGTCTGGTCAGAAGACATTCTCTGCTAGCCTGAAATTTCTATTGTAAACTGGATTACTTAGGAATTTTCTGAGATGTGAATTTCATTAGAATGACAGTATTCCTAGACCTAGGAGAGAAAATGCAAAAGGCGATCTACAAATTCATTTGTCCAGTTACCATGTTGGAACTGATTTTTAGCTCGCAAAGAGTAGGGCTGAGAAACAAGTTAGTGTTTGTGGGACTTGGAGTTGGGGAGGAAGGCTGTCAGCAAAGCTTATTAAACAGTTTGAGTGTCCTATAGGAACAAATGGGAAAGCATTCACAAGCATTCTGCATCCTTAATACCATCTTCTAGCACAAGTTCTATGTGCTGTGCTTGAATTAATTCTTTCACTCTTCCAAATAATCCTGTGAGCTGGTTACTATCATGATCACATTTTAGAGGTTGGAACACTGAGACAGAGAGATTCACTGTAAGAACAGTAGTAGAGGCACAAACCCATGCTGACTGATCTGCAAGAGAAGGGTACCCTTTCTGGCCAGCTCTGGGGAATGGAAACTCTGGGATGTTTGGATTGAGCTGTGCATTCGGTGCCATGGGCTGCAGCAGGCAACCTCCCAATTCTTTTAATCTCCTTGATAGAGTTGGAAATTGAAGGAGGTCAGGGTGAAAACAGAGGGAAGACTTTCTAGAAGCAAATGCATCATTCCTTGCGTTTGCTCCCATCCCTTGTGGGAGGGTCCACAGCATGAACTGTAGCTGAAGAATGTTTCCTCTTGTTTGCTGAAAGAATCCTTAAGTGGGCACTTATAGAAAGCTTGGTTAAATCTACCCTGCTCAGGGTTAAACCCTCATAAATCAGAATAGCTCAAGTAACCCTAGTAAATGCCAGGTACCCAGCAATGGCTAGTGTAATTCAATCTGCTGTATAAGTGTCAAGTAGATAATATTTTTGTGTGTGTGTGTGGTACTGGGGATTAAACCTAGGAGCATTCTACCTCCAAGTTACACCCCCTGCCCTATTTTTTATTCTTTATTTTGAAACAGGGTCTCACTAAGTCGTGGAGGGCCTTGCTAATTAGCTGAGGCTGGGCACAAACCTATGACCTTTCTGTCTCAGTCTCCCAAGTACTGGAATTACAAGTATGTGACACAATGGCTATACTTTTTTTAAAGCATCGTGTATGTGTGTGTGTGTGTGTGTAAGAAAGCTTTTACATATGTATTTTCAAGGGGAATATTTTCCCAATATCCCTCTTGGGAAAATAAAAGTAAGTGCCACTTTTGTTCCTGTTTAGACTGTAGATTTACTTGTTTATTTGCTTATTTATTTAATTTATTTAACTATACTGAGGATGGATTCCGTGGGCCTTCTACCTCCAGGCTACACTCCCAACCCTATTTTATTTTTTATTTTGAAACAGGTTCTCACTAATTTGCAGAAGTTGGACTCGAACCTGTAATCCTCATGTCTCAGTATTCCAAGTACTAGGATTACAAGTGTATGTCAACACATCTGGCCTGTAGTTTTATTTCAAGCAACTATTCTAACGCATACTTAAAGTAGATATGATTTATGCATTTAAAAACAAATAAGCCAGGTGCAGTGGCGCACAGTAATCCCGTACTTAGGAGGCTGAGATAGGAGGATCACAGGTTTGAGGACAACCTCAGCTACTTATTAAGACCTTGTTTTAAAATAAAGAATAAAATAGGCCTAGAAGTGTAGCTCAAAGGTAAAATGCCCCTGGGTTCAATTCCCAGTACTGTTAAAAATGAACACACAAAAAACATGAAATTTTTTTTATTAGTAATAGCATTGTGAGTTTTAGGTTATCATTATTAGAAATTCTCTCCAAATTTCCATCATTTTCTTAGAATTTAGAAACTTTTATTTCTGGAAATATAGGAGGGAAATAGAGTGAGTAATGAGAAAATAGAAGGGCAAGAGACACAGGAGGAGAATGTGCATGGTATATACAGTGGAGAAGAGAAGAAATCCCACTGAGATAGGAACGAAAGGGCAGGAAGCCAGAGCGTGTGCCAAAGAGTGGCAGAGTGCAGAGCCAGGAGGAGAATTGGGTTTGGAATCAAAAGATGTGGTTCAGATCCTAACCTTTGCTCTTGCCAGCATAACCCTTGACCTCTCACCTGACCTCTTGAGATTCCTTTCACATCATGTAATCATACAGGCCTTAGGAAGTGTTGCAGTGGCACTATGTGGGTGTAGGTGCTTAGCTTAAGAAATGTGCATGGACTGAGTGTCACGGAATAATAGCAGACCAGAATCAAAGAACCAGACTCATTGATCTAAGTAGAAAGAGGAAGGTAGAAGTGTAGATTCACGTGGGTGCTCCTGGCCGGCAGCCCTCATTCCAGGCTCTGCAGTCGCAGTGCTCTTGCTGTCCACCCCACGTCACATAGCACCCCCTTGCAGTAAGTCCTCATGTCACCAGGCCACTAATTTTCACCAGAACCTTACAAGCCAAGAATACATTCCAGGATGTGTGCCAGCTTATAGATGGACGCTTAAAGGGACAATTTGGGTACTTCGGGGGCTCACTCTGTTTGAAGCACATCTTCTCTATGATGATATTCAGCTCAGGTTCCAGCATGCCCTGAAAAAATACTCTATGGAAAAGAATCCCACATTCTCTCAAATAGAAATTTTTTTCCTCCCCAAAGCTAGGGATTTTCATGAGCTAAATTTACATCTATTTTTTCTCATCCAGTGTCTTTTCTTTTTAATTCACCATCTGACAGGGAATAGTTAGTATATAACCCAAAGCATATGTGGTAAGCTTGTTCCTCTCCGCCTAAATATGAGTTTAATAAAAAGTAGCAGTTAAACATATGTTAAAAATGAAGCAGTACAGTTGGGGGCAGAGACTAAAAGGCAGCACAACTGTTTATTAGTTGTGTTTTTCATTTTCATGTTCAGAGAATTTTAAGACCTGGACTCGGTTTTTATTTTTATTTATTTATTTTTTTGCAAGCTGCACCCAAGTGTTCACAGTTGTATTCTGGTTTGGTTTTTATTTCCTACAGATAGACAACTAGATTGGAAATGTTGAGGCCCATGCCCAAAGCTATGAATGTCAATTAGTGAATTAATGAATTAGGCTCTTTTTTATGTGTCAATTGTTCAGGTTAATAATGGCAGGGCTAACGATGTGCTACCTCAGGAAAGAGCTTTGGCATCACTTATAGAAGCCACTTTAAAACAGTGTAAAGTGGTCTTGGCACCTGGATTGTGGTTCAAGATCTGTGAGGTCTAAACATAGTCAGGACCAACAGTTGTTTCCATTTCTCATTGCTTTATGAAGACTGTACCTTTCCGTTCACCAAGACAGGCCATTTATAGGGCAAGAAAGGAGGCATCAGGACAGAGCCTGGGATGCAGAAGGTTCTTCTTCCAAAAGTGTTGGCATTGGAAAGCTTTTAATACTCAAAGGGATACACTGGGGATGGCATGTAATGTTCTTTCAGATTCCTATTCTAATTTGCCACGCTCGCAGTCTTGTGAAATAGCAGGCAAGATCTGTGCTGAACTCCACTTTAAAGATACCAAGACCCAGAT
This sequence comes from Graphiurus murinus, assembly GCA_004027655.1. Lineage (NCBI taxonomy): Eukaryota > Metazoa > Chordata > Mammalia > Rodentia > Gliridae > Graphiurus > Graphiurus murinus. The sequence goes on along the minus strand of PVLC010015263.1, from coordinate 4,844 downwards.
TCATCCAAAGAAGTTGCTTGGAGCTGGCCAGCAGCAGGGACTGGTTCTTTCTAGGTCCCACATTTCTCTAATCACATTGAGTGGTTACTTCCTATTCCTGGAGTTGACCCGGGCAGAGTTGGCAGAGAGAAGGAAAAGTGTGTGTGTGTGTGTGTTCGTGTTTCTATAATTTTTCTAGAACATTTATTTCCAAGTCTTTTTCATTGTTTGAGTGTGGATTTATACATGTGAGTTTCTAAATAACATATTTACTTAGTTGTCGAGTTTTTGCCTAGTAAAATTTAATAGAGGCATCCAAAGGTGGTAAGTCAGGTGTGGACAAAGAAGTGCATTGACATGCTCGTGCGTGCGTGCGTGTGTGCGTGCGTGCATGCGTGTGTGTGTGTGTGTGTGTGTGTGTGTGTATGTATATGTGTGTGTGTGTGTATGTGTATGTGTGTTGTTACTGGGGATTGAACCCAGGAACATTCTACCTCTGAGCTACACCCCATCCCTTTTTTATTTGAAACAAAGTTTCTCATTAGGTTGCTGAGAATCTCCCTACTTGCTGAAGCTGTCTTCAGACCTGTGATCCTCTTGGCTCAGCTTCTCAAGTACTGGGATTAGAGCTGTGTACACCTGACTTCCCATAGGATTTCTCCCATTCTTGCAAACAATAGCATAAACTATAGACAGTAGCGGGGTCAGGGGGGTCCCCTTTCCTCCTGTGAGTCAGACCAACTCCACCCATCAGGGAACAATCCAATGTCAGACAAGGCCCTTGCCCTTGGAGCAGACCCATGCTCACTCCTGTTGCTGCCTTCTTAAGCTCCTGCTTTCCTAGAGACCCAACTGACACCTGCCTGGGGTGCAGGACGGGTATGGACACATCTCTGGAAAGGACTAAACCAAGTATTTTCTTTAGCTTCCTTCAACCAAATAAAATAAATGCCATTCTCTTGAGCTTCATGGAAGAAAATCACCACAAGATGGAGTCCACAGTGAATGCCACTTCTTTTCATGCATTTGCCATACCTTCAAGAATTGTGAAATTCTTTCTACTGCCTTGCACATGCTTATCTAAAATTTGACATTTAAAGCTTTTAACTATAAGCTTAAACATTTTAATAGCAAAGGATGGAATTTCTGGCATATAATAGATGTTATCATTTAAAAATAAAGCTCATCTATCACTTTTGAAATGTATCTAAAAGAATTAAAATCCAGTGAAATCTAAATACTATTCTGAGTGAATATCTGCCATCATATATATTTGTGTGTGTGGGGGGGGTTCTGTGGATTAAACCCAGGGATATTCTACCTCAAAACTATATCCCCAGCCTTTTTTATTTTTTGAAATAGGGCCTGGCTAGTTTGCTGAGAGTTTTGCTAAGTTGTTGAGGCTGGAATTGCACCTGTGACGCTCCTGTCTCAGACTCCCAAGTACTGAGATTATAGCTGTGTGTCACCACACTCAGTTCCATTATTTATCTTAAATATATGTGTGTGTCTGTGTATGTGTGTGTGTGTATGAAAGGTTTTCAACACACAATAATCATATGTTGTTTTTCCTTTGAACTCTTATTTCTATCACATTTTCCCTGTGAATTTCATCCTTATTTTATATATTTTTAGGTGGCTCCATTGTGCAAAGGATAGTGCATTTGACTCCTAATGCAAACTATTTTATGCCTAAAAGGCTCTTATTGATCATTCTATTATAATATTTTGCAATAAAAACATGTATAAATATTTAAATTTTCAAAGTTCTGTGACCATGAATTCTAGGTAATAATAAATGTCTTCTACATTATGTAGGCATGTGAGAGTACCAGTGTCAATCTCAGTATCGTGTATGGGGAAGGAGGAAGCAGGGAGGGAGCTAGGGAAAACTCACCAAATGCTATGTGCCTGTTTGAAGGTTATAATGTACCAATGAAAGTATTTTAAGAAGCCTTTTAGATTGATGCATCTTTACAGTGATTTTAGTACATCGTTGATCAGAACAGCACAAATGTATTAAACTTTTTAACAAATAACTATTAAATACAAAAGAGAAAATGTATTGGAAATGCATTGTTTGGTGAGATGGATGAGGCTTTCTTTGCCCAGAAGTTCATTTACCCTTGGATGAATATTATTTATTATGAAGAGTTTGATATCAATTCTATTCCTGGGTTTAGCTTATATGATCTAAATGGTGATGAGATGGGAACAGAATTTTATTAAAACAATACCGTTTTTGTCTTTGAACTTGTAAACTAGACACCAAAATGAGCAAGCACCAGAAGCAATATGTAGTGATCTCTCATCTGGAAAATGACTAGGTCCTCCTTTGACTTTGTGGAATGCAAAGAATTAGAGGATACCTGGCTTCCAAAAGCATTTGTTAATCACTCATAAGAGGCAGGTATGTGCTCAACATATATCTGAAATGTATGTTCCAAAAACTGTTAAGATATCAAGAGACTAAAAATTATATGTACTCTTCTACTTATCATCTACTTCTAATTTATGAGATTCTGCTTATCCTGCATACTGGTAATTTAGAAATATTGGTAATTTCAGGATTCCCTTTGCTTGTCAGAAAAATATTTTTTCATATAATTATGGTAAAAATGCTTTTATCATATCCTTTAAATACATATTCATCAAAATTTGGATTTGCACTTAGGGCATAGAAAATATAATCTAATTGTCTTCATTATTTAATCAACCAGCTAACTTAGATGTATTTTATGTAAGAAAAAGTCAGATTCCATTTTTTTCAGTGAAGACATTTTTCAGGTATGATAATATGTAGCCCTATGACAATCCTACCATTCTTGCATTTGAATTTAACTTGGAATTTGACTAAAATATACCTATGCAAGGGCAGAGTTTAAAAAATATCTGGGGGAGGAGGGAGGTTGTTCAATAAATATCTGTTGTGAAAGGGGTCGAAACTTACTCCAATGGGGTTGATGACTGGAATTTGCCATGGGTGAGAGTTCTGTTATTTTGCTATAAAGTAGAAGGATAATTATAAGGTAGCAGGTGAATATCCTAGCATGAACCCCTGTCCACAGATGCATTCTCAAATTTAGGAAAGAATCTTAGGGAAATTAATGTTTAAACCCATCTGTGATCACGTACTTTGAAGAAGGATTTTTGGTGACACTTCAATTTTATCCATTTTTTAGTTTGAAGACTACTGTAACAGAAGAAAACCTCTAAAAGCCAAGGACTGGAATTCAGAGGGCTGTTGTTTGGACTGGAAAAATAGTTGCACCTACTGGGCATTGATAAGGCATTATTTAAGCAGAATTTCTATTCATGGTCTTCGATTTTTTGTTAATGGTTTTGTTAATGGCCTTCCCTAAGACAATGAAAATGTTAGTGGTCATCTCTCATTGGTGAGCTTAGAGTTGATATTTGTTTGCTGCTTTGTGCTTTTCTGTGTCTTTCATGGTTTCCTTGATATCTGTTGATCTAGGAGGACACATATACACAAGTATTCATAACATGCATACTCATGGCAGAGAGAATAAGTTTGTGTGGTTTTGACCAGCCCATACCTGGGTTTAAATGTTCATTTTCTTGTTTCCCAGTTTCTTTTTTTATGTATTGGGTTTTTAAAAATACTGTTATTGGTACATTGTAATTATAGCTCACAGTGAGATTCAAAGTGAACCTCATGCAAACCTCACTTGGCATGTTCCCTTCTGTATCCCACCTGCCCCTCCTCCCTCCTTGTACATGTTAACGAGGTTGGTAGTGATACTTTCATATACGGACATAACCTTTGAACTGTTGCTTTCCTCACGAATCCCCCTTCCCACCTCCTTCCTACAGTCCCCTTCCACTATTCTACTGGTCTCTTCATTTTACTAAAGTCCCTTTTGCTTTTGATTTTTTTCTCTAGCTTCCAAGTATGAGAGAAAACATGTGACTCTTGATTCTTTGTGACTGGTGATCTCACTTAGCTTCGTATTCTCTAATTCCATCCATTTTCCTGCAGATGGCATAATTTTGTTCTTCTTCATGGTTGAGTAAAATTCCATTGTGTTTGTATGCCACATTTTCTTTTTCTTTACTTGTGAAAAGACCATAATAATGCATACTTCGTGGGGTTGTTATGAGTGTTAAATGAAGTAATATAAGTTCATTTAGTTAAATGCTTAGAAAATGGTCACCATTGGATGGGTGAGTAGATAGATGGATAGATAGATATAGACAGATGCATAGATAGATGGCCAAAGGCAGATATGTACCTCTTAGATTTTAATTTTTGGTAAGTAACATTCCTTAAACATGTACCCATTTCATTAATTATATACTGCTATAAGCATGGCTTTTAATCTCATCCATTGTATGAGTGCAGCACAATTTTTTTTAATTTTTTATTGTAGCAATTCGTGCAATATAGCATACATCTTTGTTAAGTACAAGTTGTTAACAACATATTTGCACACAATTCTCATTTGACCCCTTCCCCAATTCCCACCCCAATCCTCTCCCCTTCCCTCCCCCTCAGGTTCACTTCAGTGAGTGACCTTGATATGATTGTGTAAGTACATCATGTGCTTTAGGGCGTCCCTCTGCCCCTTGCGTCCACTACAATTAAATCAACTTCGTTGCTTATCGAGGATCACTCCTTTTCATCTGGAGACCCTCCTATGCCCCGTCTTCTCTCTAGCATCCACATATTAGGGAGAACATATGCTTCTTAACTCTTTGTGACTGACTAATCTCACTTAACATAATGTTTTCCAGTTGCATCCATTTCCCTGCAAAGAACATGATTTTATTCTTCTTTATGGCTGAGTAAAATTCCATTGTGTACATATCCCATAGTTTTGTAATCCATTCATCTGTGGTTGGAC
>PVLC010015262.1:10034-37820 GCA_004027655.1 Graphiurus murinus | reverse complement strand
AGAAAAAAAAAGTGAATAGAACCTGCCTGCCAGGAAGGGATGTCCTGGTTTGGAGGATCCAGTCAAATGAGGGCACTATGCCATCTCCTCAGACACCCAGGCACAGCTGGTACCACCAGGATGGTCAAGGCAAAAGTGCTACAATCCCAAAAGCATGGAGGCACTGGAGAGGTCCCAAGAGGGAGTGTCAAGATCTGGGATGCCTTCCCAGTGTGTTTGTGGCACGATCTACCCCCAAACCACCTCTGGTCACCCGGAAGGGAGAGCTGACCACAGAAAGGCTCTGGGCATCCAAACTAACACCCAGGACAGGCACCCAGGAGCCTTTGGAATAAGCACCCGGAACCCAAGAGCTCTCGTGGGACTGGCCCGCAGACCTCAAGTGTCCTCTGCAGAGCAGCCCATTGTTCTAAACACCTGCCAGGAGCCATGGGCAGTGCCCAGAAGGCAGCAAGTGTGGTAGGGGCTGCAGAGGGCTCACCTCCACCTGGGCACCCCCTCCTGATGCCCTAGGCTCAGACTCACCCTGAGGCTGAGGTGCCACATGTTCTAACAGCGCCTCCAGGTGCATTCAGTGTGCTTGGTCTTTAAGGAGTGGGATCAAGGAGAGCTCTGTTGGCCTCTTTCCTCCTCTCCTCAGATCCAACCCCACAGTGCTCTGAATGAGCAACTTTCTTGGTTATGGGCCCCACCATCACTGCCTGCCTGTCCCCTGGCTCAGCAGTGGGAGAACCCTGATGCTCTGGCTCCGGCCACTGTAGGCTCTACCACTGGGTCCCTGGCCATTTGCCTCTACCAGTTGGGTTCTGCAGAGTCAGTCTCCCGAGGGCCACACACTCCTCTGTGGGGGTCCCTCCCTCTGGATCCTGGGCAAACCTGCAGACAAAGCATGTGCTGTTCACCCACAGTTCACGCATGTTGGGATCTCCCAGAGCCATCAGAATCCTCTGTCTCCAGTGCAGACCCATTCTCCTGCCTTCACCATCCAAGCAGGTAGTCCAGACTGTGGACCCCATGCCATCCAGTCACCGCCCTCTTCTCTGCCCATGAAGAGCCTCAGTAAGGGATGAAGGACCAGGAGGAGAGTCACAAAGAGACAGATAGACTGGACCATCAGGAAAGGGGTTAGCAGTGGGAACCTAGAAGCATCCAGGCCTCCGGGGGCCAAGGGAGATTTGGCTTCCATGCAGCCCAGTCCTGGGCCTCAGAATGGCAGGCTATATCCTGAGGACCTAGAAATCCTCTCTGTTGAGATGGTCTTGGTGTCTCCCATGAGCTCCTACTCCTACAGCTATGCTGTCCCCACCCCTGCTGGAGGTATCCTGAGGCTGGGGTGGCCCAACGTAGAAGCAGTGGAGCTCCCTGACCCGGCCCCAGGCTGCTGGGATTTGCTAGGGAAGGCAGCAGAGGAAAGGCTGGAGGAAGACCACCTGCCCAGCTCTCCAGGCCCCCAGGGGCCAGGGAAGGAGGTGCAGAGTGAGCAGCCTTTATGTGGTCCAGCAGCAAAGAAGCCATGGAGAGTACAATAGGTGCTGTAAAAGGCTCCATTGCAGCCGGGCGTGGTGGCGCACGCTTGTAATCCCAGCATTCGGGAGGCTGAGACCGGAGGATCCGGGTTCGAGGCCAGCCTCAGCTACCTAGTGAGGCGCTCGGCAACTTAGTGAGACTCGGTTTCAAAAATAAAGAATAAAAAATAGGGCTGGGGGTGTAGCTCGGAGGTAGAATGCCCTTGAGTTCAATCCCCATTACCGCTAAAAAAAAAAAAAAAAAAAAAAAAGGCTCCATTGCTTATCACCCACCCCTTGGTTTTTCCCACCTGTAGCCCAGGCTGCAGAGTCCCAGCTCCTGCCTCTGGCTATTTGCAGATTCCAGATTTTGCTCCCACCCCTGCCTTGGCAAAGTAGTCCGCTGAACCCCTGATCCTGTGTGTCCCTCTACATCCTCCCATACTAAGCGGTGATGTGGGAATAACACCCAAGATCCCTACTTCTCCTCCTCTGCCTCCCAGCTCTCTTCCTCCCTGTACATCCAGTTCCATGTTTGGAGGTTCCAGCAAACGAAGGTCCCACCTCCTTCAAGTAGTGGGTCCCCAAGCCCCATGTGTAGTGATCTTCCTCCCCTTCTTTCTGCCCCCACCCCTCCTCTGGTCCTTTCCACCATCAATGCTGCTAACTTCCACACACCCATGCCTTCCTCCACAGTCCCCTCTCCCTGGACAGCCAACCCATCGCATGCCTGACCTGACCACCAATCTCACACCCTGAGGACACTGCCACAGACACCACTCCCCCTTCTCATGCAGTCATTTTTAGACTCCCCAGTGTCCAGTGTGAGTTCTTGTCATTTCCCTAGGTCTATGGCAGCACGCAGCACACACACTTGGCAACTGGATCAGTCTCCAGCAGCTCACCTGCTGGAGGTTCCCATCCAGTAGGTTCTAACCATCCCCGTATCCTAGAAACCATGCCTTGGCTCACAACAGAGAGCCGCCCTACCCAATGCCTCTCTTTTTTTAATCCTGGTCATGGACCACACACTTGCTTCCATACTAGCAGCCAGGGCCTCCCTCGCACCATCCTACAAGCCCTCCTCCCCCTGGAACCTGAAGCTCTGGACACCACCCCTCCTTCCATGGCTGTCACCTTCCTCCTTTGTGCAGGGACAACTACAGCACAGATACTAGGGGGCTTCCTGGTTCTGGAAACCTACCAGCCAGTGGCAGCATTACCTCAGCCCACAATTCCACCAGACTGCAGGCACAGTCAGGGCAGGGACCAACCACAGCTCTCCACAGTCCTATCAATATAGGGGCCACTGTCTGCCCACCCTAAGAGCTTCTCGTTGGCAGAAAAGGGACAACTCTATCTCTTTGTTGTACCAGGAACCCCAGCATCAGCAGTGTCCTAATCAGGACAATTCCCTCTCTCTTTGCAGTACCTGGTTATTGACCTAACCTCTCCTAGCCCCAGCACTCCCACACGGCAGTATAGTGCAGGCAGCACCTGTGTGTGACGTCACCACAGGCCACATGTGGCATACCACTCAACACCCAGCCAGCCTGTGCTAAGAAACGAGGTGCCTCACACATTGCCACAGCCACCCTCTGGACTTGGACTTGTCCCCAAGATGAACGGCTCTGGGGATAGCACCTCACTGGTGTGGGCACCACTCTGAGCCCCACAGGTCCCATGAGCAGAGGGAACTTTGGTTCTGGCATGCCCACTCCTGGACCCAGGCCCAAGTCCAGAGTGCCCTCAAAATCATGCTGCATTTGAAGCACCCCAGTGTAGACAGTAGGTAGATCTGCACGAACCCTCAGCCACCCACTGCAGCTTGACTGCTGGCTGGCTGATCACAGTTTGGGTCATTTTCGACAGCCTTGGACCCACAGGATGCCGACTGCAATTTATAGATGCTCCCCTCCCCCTCTCCTGTTTGCTTCAATGGCCCTTATCTTTCTCCCATATTAAATATAATATTTTGGTTCTAGTTAAAATAAGTAAATAAAAACATTAAAAAAGAAAGATACAGCAGGCAGTGTTGGGAAAGATGGCTACCTGGGGGTGGAAGCTGGTGTTAAGGAGACTGGCTAGGGACTGAAGTGATGGAGGTGGGGCAGTGGGGAGCTGGGTGTTCAAATGGTAGCGGGGGAACAGAAACTCACAGGAAATAATTGAGATGACCACTCAGCATCCTGGTGACTGACTACTTGTAGGGGTCAGGAAGGTGGGAGTGGCAAAAAAAATCATATGCAAGGTTTGCAGCCTTGAGTGTCCTCCTATGAGAATGAAGACCATGGGAAAAGGAGACCTAGGGACTTCTGTACTTTGTAGTGCGTTGCCCCTGGGTGGTGTCTTAGCCTGTCTTGCAGGAAAATGAAGGAAGCAGAGCAAAGACGTGGGTAAGCTGCACTTCACAAGCAACAGTCATCTGTGGCCATCACTACCCGAGAAAGTATTTGACGTCAGGCAATTAAAGCAACTCCCAATGGTCTCTGACTTCTTTTCAGACATTTTAGCTAAGCCAAATCAAGGAAACTCTTTTATGAAGAATGGATTTCCCTAGAAAATAAATTTGGGTTCCAACCAGAAAGTCGCATTTGGCAAGCCTTTCTTAAGAAAGCCAGTGTTTGCAGAAGTTAGGAAAACAGCAAGTCATTTACAGAGTAAACACTGGGGACCTAATGCCACTTCAGGGCTTGACAGCTGTTTGTTTTCCATCAACAGAGGAGTCTGAAGCCACAGATTTAAGTTCTTGCGGTTACACACCTGCCGTCCATCCCTATCTCCTATCCCCTTTGCAGTCTTAGAAAGGGGAGAGGAATGGGAAACTGCTCAGACAGAATCCAATTTCCTGTCTCTGCTCAATGTGTGGAAGACCTAGAGAAACAGCTACTTGCCATTCACATCTTGACAGTCATCCACAGTGGGAGCTGGACCTCAGCATAAGCTGAGACTCCACTCTATGGTCGTGTCGTCAGTGCAGACATTTGAGTGTATTTCTTTTTTGTCAACTACATAAGTTGAATCTTCTTTTACTGTCATCTGAACTGTTCACTATCTAACATGACCCTGTTGGCTTGGTTTCTCAAACTTGTGTGTAGACCAGTCACCTAGAAATCTTGTAAAAATGCAGAGTTCAGATTCAGTCTGGAGAGGCCCTAAGATTCTTCATTTCTAGCTAGTTCTGAGGTAGCATTGATGCTCCTGTTTGCAGACCACATTTTGAGTGTCAAGGTTGTGGAAGAGCCTTAAAAATCAAATTCAAAACTCCCCTAAATAGTACTATAATCAACCCCCTCCATTTCAGGAAATGGGGATGTTTCTTGCTTATATTTGCTACTTGGATGGAATTATTGCTGTGAAGTTATTGTTGTAAGTGCTGTGTGTTATGCAAGGAATGGAACTTCCCCCCAAATTTAACTCATTTCTCTCTCTCTCTCTCTATCTCTATCTCGGAGCTGGAGATTGAACCTAGAGGTGTTCTTCCTCTGAGCCATACCCTAACCCTTTTTAGTTTTTATTTTAAAACAGGGTCTCACTAAGTTGCTGAGGACTTCACTGTGTCACTAAGGCTAGCCTTGAACCTGTGATCCTCCTGTCTCAACCTCCAAAGTACTGGGATTACAGGTGTGTGCCATCATATCCCACTGACTCATATCCTCTTTTAATTCGGAGATCTCATGCCAAGACTAACCCTTCTTTCTTCCTAGAAACTTCTGAACTCTGAGAGTTTTCTAAATAGTCATGTAATGGCAGATTCGAAAGGCCAGGTGTCCCTAGAAATGATTTTGACTGTGTCATCTGTCCCTACTAATGGTCGCACGTCACTAGGAAATTTGGGAAGGATGATAACAGGTCACATCCATCCTGTCACAAGTGTCAGTTCTCCCATAGACAGCCCCAGACCCAGTTTCTTTCTCAGGTTCCTTTGTGGAGAAGTTGTGGGAACTACTAATTCATCCTGATGCTTATGGCCCATTATCATGAACTATAGGGTTTTGGTTTTGTTTTGTTGGTTTTTTAAAATACTTTTATTGGTGCATTATAATCTCACATAATTATGTAGTTCAGAGTGATTGGGACATATATGCACTACAGGGTTATTTTCAAATTATGTAGTTCAGAGTGATTGGGACATTTATGCACTACAGGGTTATTTTCAAAAATGAAACTGTTTTTGGTGATCTTGTATGTTTCATAGAACGTGAAAGTAGTCATTCTTTAAAGTACCTGAACAAGTCTAGTACTTATCGTTCCCCATAAGCCTCATTTTCTCCTGTTTAAAATTTCTAACATGGAAAGAAAATAAAATCCTTCCCAAATGAAAGGCTTTTCAGTGTGCTGTGTTTGCCCCAAGCCCAGGCCCCCTGGGGATGGAGGACCCTGCTCCCCTTCCAGCAGCATCACCCGCCCGCCCTGCCCGGCTCCAAAGAAGCAGCAGCTTCCAGCAGGAGAATGTTTACATTCGCTGCGCTCTGCTTTTTATGGTTTTGGAGAGGGGGTGGGCGGTGCAGCGTGGGGTGGAATTTTTAAAATATCTAAACAGTAACTGAAATATTACTGTGATCTCTTACTGAGCTCATGGAAAAACTCAAGTCATCCAGTGTTCATTTTACAGATGAGGGAGTGAGATCCAGGGAGATTACCTGACCTGCTCAGAGCCCCTTCCTCTCTGGGGGCAGCTGGACTGCAAGGCATGCCTTCCAGCCTCTTACAATGGGCACCTTCCCTAGAAGCCAGACTCCTGGTCCCAGGGGAAAGTTCTTCACTTGTGGAAGCTGGCCTTGCATTTCATTCGGTGCTTTCACGTGTTCTAGACCAAGCACTCATGTTTAAACAGAGAACTATTGTGCTTTCCCTCCCTCCCTTCCTCCTCCCTTCTTTCTTTCCTTTATTTTCTTCTCTTTCTTTTTTTGGTGGTACTCGGGATTGAACCCAGGGACATTCTACCTATGAGCTAAACCCCCAGCCCTATTTTATTTTTATTTTGAAACAAGAGGCTGTCCTCAAACCTATGATCATCCTCAGCCTCCCAAATACTGGAATTGCAAGTGTGAGCCACCATGCCCAGCTTTGCCTTTTCTTTTTAAAAATGTCTTTGGTACTGGGGATTAAACCCAGGGGCTTTCTACCCTTAGCCCTTTTATTCTTTGTTTGGAAACAAAATCTCACTAACTTATTGAGGGTCTTGCTAACTTGCTGAGGCTGGCCTCAAACCTGCCTCAGCCTCCTGTGTACTAGGATTACAAATGTGTGCCACTGTACCTGACTCTGTTTTGCTTTCAATCAAATCAATGAGCAATTTCAGATGTTTACTTCTATTTTGGTTAAACTAGCATATCGTTTCATTAACCTCTACTATACAGAGCAATCACTGGGGAGATAGCAATAATAACAGCAACTCATAATGATTGGCCATTTTACTTGAATTATATCATGTACTCTACCCGAAGGTCCTGTGAAGTAGATTTTGCCATGCTCTCTGTGAGGCTGAATAACCTACCTAAGGTCACACAACTAGAAAGTAGCAGTACCAGTACTGGAACCCAGGTCACCTGCCTCAGAGCCAGCACTCAGCAACTTTACTCTAGCAAGGCCATCGCTCATTAGTAGAGCCTGATTGGGGAAACCAATCTATAAACCTAAACAATCAAGCAAAGTTGCCAAAGGCTGCCTTCTTGCTTCTGAGCGCTCACCTTTCCCAGAAACATTCATTTCTTGCCCTACCCTCTGGTCAGGTCTGCCCTGATTTTACAAAGGAGTTACCTTAACAGCAGCATGTGCTCCAATGGCAATTCATGGTAGCCAAGGTTCTGGCCCTTCACCCTGGTTGAACCCACCTTTCTGGCCTAGGATGTTAGCGACCATCCACCCCCATGCACCAAATAAGGTCATTGCCAATGACACCCCTCTTTGCACGACCCACCAGCTGAGCAGAAAGTCAACAGAGAGTGTTTTTCCTGCTGTATTCCTTTGATTTTTCTCCCATAAGACTCCAGAAAACAAAGTGATAACAAATGTCACAATAAGGAAAATGATTCATAGACAAAGTTGAGCTAAATCCCAGGAGCCCAAAACCCAGAACTAGTCCAGCATGAGTAGCATTCTCCTCTCTCACAAAGTTGTTTTGGTGAAAGCCCACTTATTCCAGACAAAAGTTTGCACTTAGTCCTTACCAACAAGCAGTATGAGCCCCACCTGAACAGAGACAGGAAAAAGGGAATATTTACACCCATGTGACAGAGGACACGAGCACTGGAACTGGACCCCACATGCAGCCAGGACAGTAAATGTTCCCCTTCTGGGGAGATGGGGTAAGGTAGACAGGGACCTGGCTTTCCTGGAGGTCAAAGCCACCCCAGAACATCTGCTGGTCTTCAGTACAATGGCTAGAGCTAGAATGTTCCAGAAAACCTTCTAGTCTTGTAATATTTCACTTCCTGAGTAGTGGCAGTGACTCAAACCTGTACCTCCAGCCCTCGCACCCTCCTGAGCTGCACACCTGTGTACAAGCTCTTTTCTGTCCATTTCATCCAGCTCATGCACGCCCATCAGGGTGCCCCCCTCGACTATGCACTGCCCAGCTACCTCCACCCCTCTCCCCTACTCCCCAGGCCCAAGGAATTTCCAGCACTACCTGTCCGCTCACCTTGCTGTCCCCAGTCAGGCCTTCAGTAGCTTTCTGCCTAGAGGACCCTATTCTCCCTCCAGCACCTAAACCAAAGCACTCTGCTCCAGCCTCTTCTTGTCCCTCACCCCTCACTCTGGCTGTCCTTCTCCCACCTCCAAGCCTCTCCTGACCTTGTCCTTCTCTGGCTTCCATCCAAACTCTCCCTCCCTTCTGCTCTTTACATACTCAGCTCCTCCTCCGCTCCACCTTTCCATCCCACTGTATCTGGCTCTGGCCTTCCTGCTCTCTGTAGCCAAGTCCCCAGTGACAGATCCTGGGATCTGTCTGTCTCCTGTGCAGCATTCCTCTCTGTTAACAGCTTCCTCCCCCTCGGACTCCTTCCTCCCAAGACAGCCCTGCTACTCTGCATTTCCATCCATTCAGCTGTCAGCACCCCTTCATCTCAGTGGGGGCGGGGGAGTTACTGGAGATTGAACACAGAGGGGTTTTACCACTGAGCTACACCCCAGCCCTTTTTATTTTTCCAGTGGAAGTGGCATCTCACTAAGTCTCTGCACATTGGGCTCTAGACTGCGGCCCTCTTACCTCAGCCCTCCCAGTACTGGGCCGTCTCCTCTATGGACTGCTGTGTGTCCTTGTGTCCTCTCCATCAGTGTCATCACCCACCTCTTGCTCCACATGCCCTCCCACATGCCCTTACTGGGGAATGACTCCCAGGCGTGAGTCTCCATCCTCTATCCCACATCCTTACACCTAGCTGCCCACAGGGTGCTCCACCTGGATGAGTCACAGTCACCTCCAACTCACTGTGTCTACAACCACTCGACCTCTCTTGGCAAACCTGCATCCTGCCCCCACATCCCTCCTACTAAAAATGGCACTACCATCCACCACGATACCCAGGCCAAAATGCCCAGCAGTACATCCTGACTCTTCTTTCTCCCCCTGCCTGCATACAGCCCCCAAGTTCTCCTGAGTATATTCCTCCTAGACACCCCTCCTCTCTACCTCCCACACAGTCTCCTCCGGTCACCTGGTCTCCCTGCCTCCCTTCTTTATCTGGTCTCCTCAAAGCCTGCTGGCACTGACCACGACCCTTGTTTGCTTCCCCATCACCTGCAAGACTCTTAGTTTGGGTCTGGGCCCTGCTGCTTTCCTGCTTTCCTCCCAGACTCTTGACTCTGCTCCTCTAGCTTCATGGCTGGGTACCTTGAGGCTCCTGAATGTGTGCCTCATTTGCCGGCGGCTAACTCCTTTACATCCTTTAGGCCCAAAGGTAGATGTTACCTCCTGTCTCAGCCATTCCTCATCTGGACTCCCAAAGCCCAAGCCTTGCCCCTCCATGGCACACTGTGGACTTGGCCTACTGATTCCCCAGCAGCGGTGAGCTATCTTCAGAAGGGCTTGGGTGTCCCCTGGGTATGTTGGCCCATGCCTGTAATCTTAGTACTTGAGAGGCTGAGACAAGAGGATCACAGGTTTGAGGCCAGCCTCAACAACTTAGACCCTTAGCAACTTCAAGAGATCCTATTTCAATTTTTTAAAAAAAATTTTGTCTGAGGGTGTAGGTTGGAGATAGAATGATGTCCCTGAGTTCAATCCCCAGAACGCGCGCGTGTGTGCGTGCAAACACACACACACACACACACACACACACACACACACACACACACACACACACACACACACCAGCCTGAGTCTCATGCACTCATCTATCTTGGTTTTCTAGGGTGGGCAGTGCCACGTGACTGGTGGGTGATTGATAGGTGCTGGGGTGGGACCTTACCTCCCTACCTGGCGACTATTTGCTTGCACTGAGTCCCTTCAGGACAGGAATCTGGCCTTTTCCATCTCTTCGTTTTTATCGGGCACAAGACGCTATAGAGAGGCTTATGGAAGGGTGGGATGATTTAGGTGGTACTCCACCCTTCCCCAGGTTTCCAAGAGCGGCTTAGAGCCTAACAAAACCTGCCCTACATTTTAGGGCCTCTGTCAATCAAAAGATTTGCTCCTCTTCTATGCTTCGCGTCTGTCAGCGTGTCTGCTGCGAGCAGAATGCGCAGGCGGGTCTGAGGGGCCACAGCGCGGAGGGTCTCCTGCAGGGATTTCAGCCAAGTGAGTGCGGCAACTTTGGGCTCAGGGCTTGTGGCACCCAAGAAAAGAACGAACTCTGAAGAAGTTTGAAGTGAGCCAAAGAGCTGCACCCTTTGTGCCTAGGAGCCAGTTAGCGAGGGGACGTTTCCAGGACCAGAGTGCGGAGCGTAGGCGCAGGAGAAGGCGAAGAAAGTGGCGGCGCGGAGGGGGAGCCGGGTGCGGAGCACCGCCCGGGCGCGGGTTGGGAGGCGCCGGGCTGCTTCCCCGCCCCTCGCGGCCGCTCCCTCCCGCTGGCTTACTTAACCTGGCGCCGGCCGCGGGCGCCCTCACTTCCCCTCGCTCCCCGCGGCCACCCGCTTGCGCGTCGTTCTCTCTCCATGGCACTCCTCGTGCAGCTGCTGGCCCTCGCTCTGGCTCTGGCTCTGGGTCCCAGCGCGACCCTGGGGGGCCCCGCCAAGTCGCCCTACCAGCTGGTGCTGCAGCACAGCCGGCTCCGAGGCCGCCAGCACGGGTAAGCCAAGCCGAGGGGCGGGTCGCCGGGCGCGGAGCGCACGCTTCTGGAGGCTCGGAGCGGGCTGGGTGCGCTGGGGACAAAGCCCCAGAGAAAAGCGGGCAGCGGACTTCGTGCAGCGCCTAGGGAGACCAGCCTGCACTGTGTGGAGGGAGGGAGGTGCGGGACGATGGAAGAAAGTCGGCGCCCGACGCTTTGTAAAGGAAGAAGGTGGGGGAGCTGGACAGTCACCCCACATTCAGATCAAGAGTGTCAGCCAGCCATAGGTAGAGGGCATTGACAGCTCTCTGCCCAGAATCGTTGTGGGAAGGTGCCCACTTGCCCATGCACACATCCCAGCCCAGCCAGGCCATTGTCCAGCGACTCCAGACACCACATGGGCACACGTGGTGGCAGCGTTCAGGTGCCCCGAGCTCCTGTGCACCTGGCCTTGCCCTATGCCCACCACCTGGCAGTGGTCGCTGGGCACAGCAAAGACCGTGTGGTACCTTCTCCCCTGGCAAATGAAGAGCAGGAGAGTTCACCATGCCCTCACACTCGGTGTCTGGTTAGGGAAATGGAGTCCCTAGAGGACACAAGACTTTCCTGCCATCCTGCAGTGTGTGCCAAAGCCAGGATTGGAATGGTCTGAAAGCAAAAGGTGGGCTTGTAAATGTGGGACATTATCACCATTTAGGTACTGACAGTGTGTTGGCTTTAGGAGGCAAACCCGGGCAGAGGGTCTGACCTGGTAAAGACTCTGGCCCAGACCCAGGCAAAGGTTTGCAGTATTTCTACTTCCACCCCAAATCAGGCCACACCAGCTTCCCACATAGCCAGCCAGGCTTTGCTGCAGCCTCCAGCCTACCTGCCTCCACCAACTTCTTTTTCACAATCTACATGTGAGTAGAATCAGGGAGTGACTCCTCAGGAAGGCCCAGATGTCACTGGGGTGGGGCATTCACATCCCAAGCAATGCCCAAGCTTCCAGATCTGTGCTCAGATGAAAACTCATTGTTGGGGGTGACCGAGTTGACCTCACAGGTCCCAACCAAGGTGTGGCGTGCCACTCTTGGGCACAGGCTGTCCTTATCAGGGAGTAGTTACCCTTGATTCTTCTGCCTGTGGCTTCCCAATCTCTCTCTGGTTTTCAGGTGCTCAGGGCTTTAGGGGAGAGAGGTTAGGGGGAACAAATATGGTGCCCTGCAGAATGAAATCAAGCCAAACCATGCCACAGCCTCAGTGCCCTTCTGGAGAGCACTGGGGGTGTCCAGGAGGGTCTTTAGGGAAATGGAAGGATGACCTTTGAATTAGGGCATGTGCATTAGAGTGTGAGGGAGCAGGCCTGAAAGACAGGGAAAAAGAGGCTTCAAAGTCAAAATATGACAACTGGCATTTTTATGATCTCTGGCCAGCATACCTTTAGACTCTTTGCCTTTCTTTCATGTCATTCTTGGGTCCCATAGCCCACCTGGGAAGTTTCTGTTCCTTCTGCCTCTTAACAGCTCAGGCAGGAGAAGACCCCCTGGCATGCCGTGCAGCTCTGTCACCCAGAGTGATGTCTCTGTACGCAACAACAATGAAAGGTCCCCAAAAGCATCGAGGGTATCACACCAGGAACCTACAGCAAACCTTCTTCCCTTCACAGCCTAGAAGAAACTCTGATGAGCTGGAAAATAGGGCTTTTTAAAAATGCAGATGCTGATTATTATAGATTTCAGATATTTGCTTAGTTTCCCTGCCATATCCTTGCAGTTGATAACGTCTTGCAGTACAGTTGGAAAAAACTCAGTCATCTGTAATGGGCAGAATGCTTCAGAAGTCACATGAGCACTCCCTCCCCCAGTAAAATCTGGGTGCACAGGCACATGAACCATGAGGAAATGGTTGCAAGCCCAGTGGCATTCACTCTGATCCCTAGAAAATACCACAGGACTGCCTGGCCTTGCACACATGGGTGTGGCACCCTGTGCAAATGGATAACCCTGTTCAAGTTCCATCCCTTTATTCCAAGTGAGAAGCAGTAAAAAGGGAAGGAAAGCCCTTCTAGTTCAAGGAAATGCAGAGTGCTCCATGGTGTGATTTGGGGAGAAGTGATCTCTGTGCCCCTCTTTTGTGTAGCACTTTCTCCCCACCACCACTTCCATGTTCGTCTCCTCACAGCACGAGCTCTGTTCTCATGGTCCCATTTTACAGATGGTGAAATGGGGGGTTAGTGAGATGGAGTGACTTCATTCCAGCATAGAAGGCTATCGGGAGGGTAGTAACCCCTGTATAGTTTTGTGGCTCCTGGCTGTATCTGTTGCTATAGGGAAGGGAAACAGTTCTACTGAAAGAGAAGCGAAAATGCAGCCACACTTCCTAATATCAACAACCAAAAACTGGACTAACTTTCCTGGAGCACTTGGTTTTCAAGTCCAAGTTGATGAGCAACACCATTATGCTTGAGACAGAAAGCCCAGAAATGGCTTGCTCATTTCAATTATGCTGCAGCATAAATTTCCTGTGTACACAGCTCACTCACACCCCTATGTGGGAGGGAGAGGGTCACAGCTGCCCCAATCTCTGCTCCTGTCACAGAAGACAGCAGCAGTAGAAACTCACTCTGCAGAGGAATGTTGGAGCCACATCCACAGAGACACACTGAAGATTCGCCTGCCACCCACAGAAAGATGCAGGGAATTCATCAACCGTAATTATTTCCTGCTTGGTCAGATAGAGGAACTTCTGGGATTGTACAACAGTAAATAGGACTTAGCGCTGAAGTGTGGCCAGTGGGGACTCCTCAGGGGTTATTTAGGGACCATCTAACCTGTGAATCCCAGGCAGCAAATAGAGCAACCAGATGTTTAGAGATCTGGTGGGGGCTGTGGGCATTTGGTGAGATCCCTTTGGGAGGAAGGTGTAGGCGCCTGTCCTCCTGCTGGCCTGCCTTAACTCCTCTCCCCCAGTTCCTCACATCAGCCCCTAATACTCACTGGACCTGCCTCAGCCTACTCACCTTTCCCCCTTGAACAACAACCAAAAAAAAAGTGGACAAGAGGTAATGGTCAGATGATAGAAAATACAGTGCAGAGGAGTAATATAAACAATCACCCAATAACCTAAATATTTAAGAACTGACCATGCTCCAGCAGCCCAAATAATGAGGATGGTATGTGTAGCTATCACTGTAAAATCAGTGCCTTCCTGAAAAATATCATGCATGGCAAAGGTTGTCTATGGATTATGTTTCTGAGGTCATAAAGGAATTGATATTGAAGAAATAGTCCCTTTGGATGACACCTGAAGCTCTCTGAGCACTGAAGTCTTGTGAAAGCCCTCAGACTGTTCTCTTTGCTTTGTCTGACTTACAATTCAGACAGATGCTCAGGAAGACCCCTTCCAATTGTCACCATGCAGCCAGAGCAACCAATCTCTTTGCCCCAGGAGCTCCTAGGGAAGTTCCTGCCATCGCTTGGCCTGAGCACAGTTTGGGTTGGGAGGTGGTGCAATAGAATAAAATGTGCCAAAACAAAATCCTATGGCTCTGGGGAAGCCTTCTTGCCAGAACCCTGGGGAATCTGTACTCTGCTTTTCCACAGATTTATTGGGGATCTTTTTTAAGTGGATTACCCTGGTGCAATATTTTCAACAGGATCATTCCAAGTTCCTTCTACACTGGACTGATATAAGACCCTATCCAGAATATCAAAGACAGAACTCTTGCTCTCAAGGTTCTTTTGAGGGTAGCTGGAGAAAAGAGAATCCACCCCACATTATAAGAGTTATAAGAGTCTTTGGTGCCCAGCACCAAACAAGGGCTGCATCCCAGGTCAGAGGATGGAAAGCAGAGTGTCATTCTGGAGCAAGTGGCACTCAAAGCGGAGAGTTAAGTGAGAGAGCACCCTGTATTGTGGTCCTCACAGCAGCTGGCCATGTGCCATAGATTATAGGGTGGGCACTCTTGGTGGGTTGTCTCTTGGAGCCAGGAAACTGGTCTTGCCACTCCAGAGTATGTGTGTATGTGGAGTTGCCTGTGAGGTCCTGGGGCCTTCCCTTCATGATGACAGGGCCTCTGGCAGGCATTGGATGGCAAATCTGGGTTCAGTGTAGAGTACAGATGCAGAGAAAATCTGGGGCATCTCACAACTGCTTCGCTCAGCATACCTATCACTTTGACTTTGCTCGTTTTCTCAATATATGGCATGTACTCTAAAAACCTTAAGATGCTTTTTTTACACTTGTCAATTCCCCAAGCCAAAGTTGGATATTTATGTGAAACTATATCAATGCATAATAAGATTTATGTGAACAGCTTTCATAAGGCTGATGGGAATCTAGGAAGACAGGGCCAAAACCTACCCCCAAACCACCCGCTGTTACCAAGACTGAAATAGCTAGCTGTCCTGCTTCTCTAGACAGTTTTGAAGAGATGGGAAGGCTAACATGATAGGATGGACATTGAAGTGGATGGACATGATGACTCTCTTGCTAACACTGTTGCTTTTGTCTCTAGCCCCAATGTGTGTGCAGTGCAGAAGCTCATTGGCACCAACAAGAAGTATTTCACCAACTGTAAGCAATGGTACCAGAGGAAAATCTGTGGCAAATCAACGTGAGTATCTGCAAACACCCTAGAACAACAGCTGCCGAAGAGGCCATGGAGCATGTGTGTCACATGCAGTGGCCCCAGGCTGAGCTAAGCTTTCCTCCTCTTTCTTGTATTGGGGATTGAACCCAAGGGTGCTCTATCACTGAGCTATACCCCAGCCCCTTTTTTTTTTTTTTTGAAACAGGGTCTTGCTAACTTGCTGAGACTAGCCTCAGGTATCTCAAAATTGCAATCCTCCTGTCTCAGCCTCTCAAGTACTGGGATTACAGGGATGAGCAATCACACCTGGCTAGGGCCAGCTTTCTTCTTTCTATAAGGTCAGACTGCCTAAGGAGCCATGAGGACACATGTGGAAACATGTCAGTGGCATTTCTAGGAAGGAGTGGCATTTTTAGGAAGCTGGCCAATTTTGTTTTGCATTTTTAAGGTTGCTGACAACACTTAGATATGTTTTTCAGAGCTTGTTTGGGACTGGAAGAAACCTAAAATTGTGCATGTGTGTGTGTGTGTGTGTGTGTGTGTGTGTGTGTGTGTGTTTACTAAATGATTCAAATATTCAGTGGAGAAGCCACCAGCACATGACTCTGGGAAAGAAAACCTGTTGGTGAACTTAAACTAAAGACCACACTGCACTGCAGTCCTAATGCACACACCTCAAGAGGATTTGGAGACCCTAGGAGTGCACGTGATGAGACCGCACAGTGTATTCAGAAATGGGCTCAGATTCCAACTCAGACTCTGGCTCTGCCACTTGCCTGGTCTGAGTTCATCCCTAGAACCCTCAATTATCCCACCTATAAAGTGGAAATAACAAAAGGACTTGCCATACGTTGTCATTGTGAGGATTAAATGAGATAATATACATATGAGAATGGATATAGTATCTAGCATGTAGTAACTGCTCAGTAAACACTAGCTGCTATTATCATTACCCCAGAACTTGCAAATCTAAACCACACAACAAGAAGGAAGAAGGGGCGATGGGTTGGGTCTAGTGTAGCTACAACAGACTCATTGGTTCCCCTATCAGCATAGAGAGAAGTGACCTTCACCCCCCACTGCCCAGCTGCCTGTTGGAAACAGGGTAGTCTGCATGTTCTAACAGAACTCTGGGGAAACCTAATCTGCTTTGGCACTACCTGTCAGCAGATTTCAAAGCTGGCTGTCTCCTACAGATAGGAAGATGTGCTGTGCAAAACCTCCTGAGTCACTTGTGGGGCCTGACCTTCCTCTTGTTTGCATAATAGGAGGATTAAGAGACTCTAAGCCACTATCCTGGACTTCTTCCAATGTTAGGATTTTTAAGTTCATTGCTTTGATATTGCTGTCAAGTAGCCATATCCTGTAACTTAATAACCAACCGAAGGAAGGGTAAATACTCTTTCCTTAAAATGTTATGGAAATATATGGCCCTAATTATTTTAGGCAATTATCAGTCCTAGTCGGAATCAAGGGAAATTAGGAATCCTAGCAGAACTTGAGAGACCAGCCATTCCCTGGGAGCCCATCCTTGGCTCCCTCCCCACCACCCCAAATGAGAGCCCAGCCTCAAATCCAAGAGTTACAAGAGCTAGGAAACCCCTTCCTAGTTCGGTGAGCGGAAGTTCAGCAATAAATTTTCCAGCTTTAACAAAAAGAGATCATGCAAATTCTATACCTATACCTAACATACATTCCATGATGCCCAAATTAAAAATAGTATTGATTGACTTTTTTCTTATGTGTATATTACCTACTCAGTTAATTAATTACTTAACTAAACACAAAGCCAGGCCCCATACAATTGCTTCTTGAAAAGTAACCAAAGTTCCAGTGCTAAGCAAACAGCTCCTCTACATCTCAGAGTCCTAGGTTTCAAAGAGTGCTGCCTTTTTGCTAGTTGAGGTTTCTCTAGAAATAGAGCCCACTTGTGAGGACAAGCTGGCCACAGGGTGACATCTGCTTTGCTGTTTTGGGTGGTCCTTGTTGAAGCATTTGCTCTACTATTTCACAGTAGCTTGATGACTGTCCTCAGCGGCTCCTGTGCTGACACTGTAGTCAACAATGAGTCACGCTGACATATTGACTCTTGTCACCTGCATCTTCTCTGTGTGTATGCCAGGACAGGGCAGAAGCCACAGAGCTATGTGTTGAGAATATGCTACTGGTGATAAATCTTCCCCTCCGGGGCAGGTTTGGCTTTGGGTGTGTGGTGAGGTGGCAGGCAGCAGTGCCCTCACTTCAGTGAGCACAGAGAGAACATATGTGGAAGATGTGGTTGGGGAAGTGAGATTTGGAGTCAGGGGCCAGTTATTGACCTGGTCTCACAAAGCCAAAAGGAAAACATTCACACTCAGCTCTTGAAAGTGGCTGTTGCTTTGGGCAGCTTTGAAAAAGAGGAAATGAGGGCAGAAAAACATGAGTTGATGCAAAACTTCATGATCTAGGACAGGAGAGGCTCTTCCTGGAACATCACGTGCAGTATCTGAAAGGTGGAGCTGACTTGGAAAAGAACCAGAGATCTTTGGGAGGGAAAGAGGAAGAGGTCATTTCTGTTGTCCCCAAGAGCTAAGAGCAGCTTTGTGGGGGCACTTGTGTACCCAGGACCACCAGACTACCATGCGCTTGGCTAAGGAGCATACTGGTTGGAGTTGGTGTCATCCTTGGGAGAGGGGGTCTCTAGATTCATTTGGTTGAGTGAGGACCTAATTGGAAAATGGATTCCTGGTGGTGGCTGGAGCAAAGAGAAACATCTCAATGTGGCCTCGATATGAGCAGTGGGCCTTTTTTCAGCAAGACTCCAGCAAAGAAGCTGCAGCAGGGACGAAAACTGTACTGGGACGAAAGGGAACAAAACGTCATGGGGGCCACACAGGTCATCAAGACCAGAAGAAAAACTGGAGAGCCCAAGACCAGAAGGAAAACTGAAAAACAGATAAGAGGGCCGGATGTGGTGACTCATGCCCATAATTCCAGTACTCGGGAGGCTGAAACAGGAGGGTCACAGGTTCAAGGCCAGCCTCGGCAATTCAGCAAGACCCACAGCAACTTAGTGAGACCCTATTTCAAAATGAAAAATAAAAAAGGGTGGGGTGTATCTTGGAGGTAGAATACCCCTGGGTTTAATCCCCAGAGAAAGGAGAAGGAAGGAAAGAAGAAAGGGCAGGAAAGGGGAGAAAAGGGATGGGGAGGGGAAGAGGGAAAAGGGTATGAGGCACCAAGCAGAGGAGTGAAGACTTTACAGTGTGAGGTCACCCAGCAACACAGAGACAGACAGGTCTGGTTTGGCACTTGTATGCTGCTGCGAGGCCCTGGTCTTCACCTCCTGGGGGGAAAAAGATAGGCCACCCTCAGCATTTTCCTCATCAAGGGAAGCTACTGCCATGTTTTCAGACAAGAACTTTTCTGAATTTCCAAAGAGAGAAGAATCTGGTGCTATGTGTCGAGCCAACATGGCTTTTACTACAAGAAGTGGTTACCAATGGACCCCTTTTTAGTGGCTGAGTACACTTTGTTCCTTGGAAATTCACTTCAGCTTTTATTTCAGATCCTAAAAAGCACCAGGGTGATATGATGGCCAGGCAGAAGAAAGGGTTGTTGGAAGCAGATACCATCCCAGTCTGATTTTAGGCTCCAATTTGATTGGTAGCCATAAAACTATTACTTGTGGCAATTTGAGCAAACGTGCAGGGAATTGTGGTCAGAAAGCCAGGTCCAGTACATCCCAGTACTTGGGAGGTTGAGACAGGAGGATCTCAGGTTCAAGGTCAGCCTCAGTAATTTACTTGATTCAAAAAGATAGATAAAATAGGGCTGGGGTATAGCTCAGAGGTAGAGCTCCCCTGGGTTCAATGCCCAGTAACCCCCCACCCATGACACACACAAAGCCTGGCTGCATCTCACCAGGTGTTTTTTGCACAATCCCTGGGGAGAGCGAGGTCTATTCAACAGCCAGGTCAGAGTTGACATCGTGGGGGGATGTCATAGTCATACCTGAGCTCAGACATCATGAACATGGTACAGCGTGAGAGCTATCAGATACAGGGGGCAGCTCTCTGGTCCAAAGTCTTGAACTTGTTTCATGGGCAACACATTTAATAAATGCAAAAACAATTCTCTGGAACCAAGATGAGCTGGCGGGACACTCCCATTTCTCTATTAGCAAGTGTTGCTTTGCCCAGGGGCTAAGTGGTAATACTTGTTCAGCACCACATGAAAGCTTAGAGATTTAGCTTTTACTGAAGCAAGCTGGGGCGAGAGCGAGCTTTTCCAGCAGCTAGCAGGTCTGATTTTGGTAGATATTATTCTGGGCAGGGCACCCAGAGACATCTGACACAAAGCTCAAGAACCATCCTTTTCTTCCATTTTCCTGCATCCCACAGCCTTGATCCCAAGAGGAAAGAGGGTGGTGAGAAACCATCTAGGCTGTCCCCAGACCCACTCCAGCCTCCTTCCCCATTTCATAGCCTCTATGCAGCCAGCTGGGACCCCAGGATAATCTGCTCCAAGATAAGGGGGTTTAGACAACACACTGAACACCAGAGATTCTCCAAACACCTCTGTTGGGAATCTTCTTAAAGATTCTTGACCAGTATATTGACTGGGAGGCTGCTTAGTGATATGGGATTCTGTTCTGCTGAAAACATGCATGAATCCATGTACTACCTGTGATAGATAGAAAAACAGCCCCCTGAAGATGTGCACATCCAAATGTGCAAACCTATAGATATGTTGAAAAAGGAGACTTTGCAGTTGTGGTTAAGGATCTCAAGAGGGGGATGTTACCTGGATTATTTGGTGAGTCCAATGTAATCATAAGAGTCCTTGTAAGGGGGGTTAAACAGCAGGGTCAGAGTCAGAGAAAGAAATGTGGTGATGGAAGCTGAAATTGAGGTGATGTGACCACAAGCCAAGGCTTGCAGCAGCCTCCAGAAGTGATGTAATCTGATTGATTTTAGCCCCTTGAGGCCAATCAGTAACTAACTGCCAGAATTATAACATAGTAAATTTGCATTGTTTTAACCACTAAATTTGTGATAATTCATAACAGAAAGCTATGAGAAACTAATGCAGGTCCTATCTGTTGAGAATTATGGAGAATTTATTTAGAACAATGTGGTTTGATCCATGGTCTTGTGTAGGGCATTGCTTTGAACTAAGTTAATAACCTAGCTCCCACTTTAGAGATTATACTTGGAATGTTCGGTTTGTTTTAGAAGAGCTTGACAACTGAGCACGCAGAAGACAGCAAGTGTCTGTTAAATGCTTCTTGTATGTAAGCTCATTCACCTCTCACGATCACTCTGTGGTCCAGCAGAGTGTGATCACTGGTGCAGTTGCAGATGGGAAGACTGAGCACAGCATCCTGTTCAAAGTCATCCCTGGTAAGGGGGAGATCTGTCCATTTACTGTGCTATCCTCAGGGAGGGTCAAGCCCAGCCACTGGATACAGTGAGCATGCCTGTAGGGCCCAGCTAAATCTCCGCAGGTCTCTCTACAGCCTGAAACCTGTGATCCTGGGTCCCACAGATGAGACCTCCTTGGGGTGGAAGGAGTCCTTTGGCCCAGTCGTCAACTTTCTGGTCACTTACCCCCCAATCTGTGATCTTGATGACCACCTGCTGCAAGGGGCTCATCAAAAGTCTTCATCAGATGGTGGACATAGGACCTGAGAAGACAGTCAGCATGCAGGAGCCACCAAAGTCCTCACACCACACACAACAATTGTCACAAACACATCCACATCTTGGAGTTTCCAGCCCCATCATTAACCAACTGGTGAAACCTGCAGTGGTGGAGGCCTTTGCTCGTGCACAGTGGGTTCGAGTAAGCTCTGGTTTTCTGTGGGGGCCTCAAGAATCAGCTCAGCTGCCTTTCAGAGGCCAGGAGTGCAGAGCATGGAGCGCTCCAGGCAGGCTGTCCATGGGGCATGCCGATGTCTAGACACTAGGCTCTGTGTTTGCTCTGTGAGTCCTCTTGGAAACCGTGACACACTGAGTGGTTTACCTTCTGTCACAGAAGACTGGCTCTTGGGCTCCACTCCTTGCTCCATCTACTTCCTGAGTCGAGTTAATCCCCAGGAATTTACAGCCAGAACAGCCAGCCAAACACATGAAGCACGCTTTCGAGAGAGCGATTGTTTTAACTCTGAATTAACTTCGTGGAAAATTACTTTGGGAAAGAGAAATACCAATACTTCCCTCTGTCCAAGCCTGAATGAAAACATTAGCAGAGAGTGGAAGAGAGCTTTCCAAACATCCCTATACTGAGACCTTGCTTGACACCAGCTTTTTTCCACTCTCCTTTAAATCCCCTTCTAAATCAAGCACCTCAAAGAAGATGGAACAACATAAAGTGCTTGTTGCCCAGAGAGAATGCTTTTTCTGACTTGTTTTTATTTATTAGATTCTGTCTGGCCAAGAAGAAGCAAGGAGCCTTTCATCAAACAGCTTTGGCTAAGATGAACAGGATTCAGAGACCAACCGATTGGTCTTTCCTATGCAGGGGCCACTAGGAATTGGGGGACACAGAGGAGTGGCCCTGCAAGGTTTCCATCCTTTTCCATATTCATCCTAGAGAGATGGCATTAGATCCAGGCTCTGCACTTGCCTGTCTTCCTAAAGCATTGGTTTTGTTCCCAGGACCAGGGCCCACATGGTGTGATGCACTGGGCACCGAGAAGGTGGGCAGCTGTGGAGACTGTCAGTCCCAGAAGCTCTGTTGGAGATTGTTCTGATGGGCTATCTTCTCAGTCTGCAACATAAAGCTGCCCTATGCTTCTCTGGGCCATGCAGGCTGATTCTGGAAAGGGGCTGATATTGTGGAGACAGCTGGAAGCAAGGAGACTGCCAGATGTAGAACCATCTCCAGCCATGCCCAGGCTGAAGGGCCTGGCCTGCTCCTGCCCTCCCAGAGGGCAGAGGAGGGAGAGGTCAACAAGGCAAGAAGATTAGCAGAAAACTTCCTGGCAGAGAGCTATGCTCAGTTATCCAGGAAAGAGCCTTGAGCTGGAGGAGGCTTTGCAGCCTCCGAAACTGATCCTCTTCTCTGGGGAGCATACTGCAGAAGCCATCCATGTGTGACAGCAGGGTACAATTCAGCAAAGAGCCCATCTAGAGAGGCACAGGGAGTACCGTCCAGTGTTAGCCTAGATTATTTAGGAGACACCACCTGGGTCCTCCGATGTCAAATTTTCAAATCAGTCTACTTTCCCCAAATGTGTGCATTGTCAAGAGCAAAAGAGCAATGGGAAAAGAGTTGGACTTGATGAACTATGAGGAGAGTTCTAGGACTACCTCTATCCACCTGTGATCTCCAGGGACCCTCACCCCTCACAGCCCTGCAGCTTTCTTTCTGATTCTGTCCTCGGTTACTCTTCTGCTGAGACCATTCTGCTAGATCTGTCCTCTCCTCCTAGGGCCTCAGCCCTCCATTTCTCTTGATCACATTCTCTACCCACTTGTTCCTACACACAGGTGCACATGAACGCACACACATAGGGCCACAGGTTGACATTTGATGAGGCCACTTGAGCTCTTTGGCTCTCTTGTAGTTTTTGTTTTTTAAATTAAGACTGTTTCTCCAACTGTGCTGTGGAACTTCACATAGATACTTTTGGAAAGAAAGTAAGTTTGGGAGTCATGACCTAATCCTACCTCCCTAACACAGAGCCCTGGAATTTATTGGAGAAAGCTTGGGATCCTATGCATGAGCATCCCTGGTGCTTTGGACTCAAAGACTGGAGTGCTCCCTGATCTGACCTGGGTCAAGTAGATGGACAACTGTCCATCTTTGAGAGATGCCTCTGTCCCCTAGAAATCAGCCTGCTGACTAGAAGAACCATGGGTGTGAGGTTGGAAGGAATTTTAGAGATCATCTAGTTTAACTTCACCCTATTTTATAGATCATGAAACAGATCAGAGAGAGAAATAGACTTTCAGGGCCACTCTTATGAGCAATGGGGCTGCAAGGTCCTAAGACCAAGGAGTCACGTTACACACAATTCGTGTCTTTCCACAATGCCACAGGTTTACTCAACACTCCAAGGTTATAGCACAGAAGAACTTATCAGGAAATTAGTAAAGTTAAACTAGGTTTGAGATTTGGATGCTGGGTGGCTGCTTTGCCAAAGCCAATTAGCAATGAATGAACATCAAACAATATACTTAGCAAATCTAACAGTTTAGGTTGAACTAATATATTAAACAATATACAATTCCTAAAACTTAAGAGTACTCCAAATAATCAGCAAATAATACATTCAAACAAACAGAAGGTAAGGAATAAGAAACCAAATACAGGAATGGAAGAGGAGATTCAGGAAATTCACGATGCTGAGCTGTCAGAGTCTCTGTCCCACTGATCCTCAGTCGGCAGGAAGAGCAGGACCAGAACAAGTCGCTGGATTGGAGTCATACACGGGCCAGACTGTCCTGGTGTAAGCAAGGCTCAGCACACTGCTCACACTGCTCCTAGGAAAGCCGGGGACTTTACAGGGATTCCTGGGTTTTCCCATTGTCTTTTGCAAGTTCATCCAGGCTTATGGAACCTGCCAGACTCCTATCATCAGATCAAATTTATTGATGACATAAGTCCGTCAAAGGTGAGAAAGCACTTTATGATCCAAATGTCCATTATCAATTGTAGCACAGAGGTGCTGATCTGAGTCCTATCCTGAAGAGGTGAGAAAGCATTTTATGCTGTTATCAATTGCAGCGCAGAGTGCGGGTCTGAGTCTCATGCTGACATGACCAGACAAGTTTTGAAGCTGTATGCTGGCATGCCTGGACAAGCGTTAATGAGTTTTTGTCTGAGCTATATGCTGGCATGTTAAAACAGATTGTTTATGAATTCCTAAAAATTGTTTTATATCCCATGCTGTATATAGTCACTCTGCTAGTTACTAATGGGTCACAATCCAAGTGTCTGGCCTCTGGTAGCTTCTCTTACACTATGCTGTCTTTGCAAGTATTTGTCAATCAAATCTTACTGTAGTTGCTGAGATGACTCCAGTTCCTGAAGATAAATTTGAGGGGGAGTCAAGCCAGTCCTGAGACAGAGTTTGGATACAGGGATGCATGCAGGGTGGTACGGGAGGAGGGATGGCAGAAAGAGGGAAGAAGAAGCAGGGAGATGGAGAGAGCAGGATACAGGAGAATGTGCATAGCTTGTCACCCAGTCATTTCCTGGGGACCCATTTCTAGCCAAGTGACACCTGCAGCTACCTGGCAGGCTGAGAATCTGAAACATCCCCTGGGTAACAGGCAAACCAGGCTTCATCTTCCCTAGGTCTCCCCTGATCCATTCCAATTGAATCCCCAAGGGCAGAATATCCTGGCAGACTGAGAATACCCCCCAGCACTCCAAAGCCATAGTTTTTCCCCATCTGCCTGCCTATCTTCTGGTGATGTCATTAAACATCCTACATGAACAAGTTGGGTAAAACGTGCTGCAATTCAAGTCCAAGTTTTCTGTTGTCTCAAGGGGCAGATCCATGTATAGTAAAGCAGGGGGAGAATTCTGCTCCTTGTGTTTGGTGTCAGGCTTGCCAGGGAGAGACTCTGCTCGTGCTGCAGGGTGGTCTCCAGCAGCACCTGGAGATTTGGACTTGGACAAGTCTTTGTGTTTGTTGTTCTTTGTTTTTTTTTTGTGTGTGTGTGTTTTGATACTGGGGGTTGAGCCCAGGGGTATTCTACCTCCAAGCTATGCTCCCAGCCCTTTTTAGTTTTAATTTTGAAACAGTCTGGCTAAGTAGCTGAAGGTGGCCTCGAACCTTCAATCTTCCTGCCTCTTAGGGCTAGGCTTTAAGAATTCTTCCTTCCTTTCAACATTATTTGAAATTCCCAGTCTTTTGGGTTTCCCAGAATGTTAGATTGGCTGCAGCTGTGTCTTTCAGATCTCCAAACCGTGGTTGATATCGAAGTCTTTAGTTATCCTGAACAAGTGGTTTCAAAGGTTAAACCGTGCACTGCTAGCCTTATGTTCATCCAACTACAGAGAATCTTGCCAACTGTCAATATCCATTGCCTCCTGGGAGGATTAGGGTAGGTGGGAAAACACTTTATTATATAATCTTCTATGCATTTTCAGTTTAGAACCATTAACATGTTTTTATTTAAAAATTTTTTTTGTTTAAAAAAGTGAAAAAAACCTGGCATGGTGGCACGTCTATAATTCTAGTACTTGAGAGGCTGAAGACAGGAGGATCATAGGTTCGCAGCCAGCCTCAGCAACTTAGTGAGGCTCTCAGCAACTTAATGAGACCCTGTTTCAAATAAAAAGTAAAATAGGCCTGGGGATGTAGCTCAGAGATAGAATGCCCTTGAATTCAATCCCTAACACGCCCCCCCCACCCACACACACACAAAGTAGAAAAAAATCTTCTAAAAGGAACTTTGCTTTTATTTATTTATTTATTTATTTATTTATTTATTTATTTATTTATTGCGGTACTGGGGATTGAACTCAGGGGCATCCTACCTCCGAGCTATACCTCCAGCCCTATTTTTTATTCTTTATTTTGAAACAGGGTCTCACTAAGTTGCAGAGTGCCTCACTAGGTAGCTGAGGCTGGCCGAAAACCCGGATCCTCCAGTCTCAGCTTCCCAAATGCTGGGATTACAAGCGTGCACCACCACACCTGGCTCCTTTGCTTTTATTTTTAAAGTTTGATTGTGAAGACTGAGAAAAGCTTGATGATCACACATGCCCAATCCTTTTGGGTTAGTAAATCAGAGAGCTAGAGGAACATGAGAGATTAATGAATTGAACTCACACATGCGTTTTACAGAAGAAGAAACTGAGATGGGGAGGGGATGGGACTGGTCATTCAGCTCCTCCCTGCACCCTTCCAGGACACCAGCCAACATGGTTCTGGTGCTTTCAGCTGAGGATAAATCTTGGTGAGTTATGTTTTCTCATCACACTGCCAAATATACTGTCGCAGTCTGGTCTCCCAGTTGGTTTGCTATAGGTGTTGGCAACCATCAGGAACATTCTACAAGGCCGAGGAGGAAGGAGGCGCTCCTGGCCAGCAAAAGGCCCAATTATGATCCAGCAAATCTCCAGAGAGGAGGATGTTGCACCCAGGGTTTCTCTTCCTCAGCTCTCCAGACGGTTGTGCCTTGAGAGGGTCCAGGGAGGAGCCGAGCCCTGCCTGACACTTGTGTGTGTGTCTCATTACAGAGTCATCAGCTATGAGTGCTGTCCTGGATATGAAAAGGTCCCAGGAGAGAAGGGCTGTCCAGCAGGTGAGCAAGTGGGGCCTGCCTGGGGGGGGGGCACATGGAGGGGAGCACTTTGAAAGGGCTGTAGAGTGTAGGGCTAGGAGTCTCCTGTGTGCCCACTGCCTCTGGGCTCCCTGCAGGGAGTGTAGGATGGGAGCTAGAAATAGTGCCCTTCCTGAGCTACTCCTGAGCCCTTGACCAACTGTGGAGTACAATCTACTCCCAGCCTGTTTCTGCAGGGACAGGCTTCTAGCCTTAGTGTTTCTGGCCTGGATTATAAATGCATTCAGCAGGTTGGCCTGATGCCCCATTGGTTTCCAATCAGCCCTGCTAGAGATCAGGTGGGATAACTTGGTCTCTGGCTGGGCCGGGAACCCCAAGGCTCCCCCACCTCACTCTTGGTCTAAACTTGGCCCCCTGGAGTTCAGCAGGGAAGAGAGCAGCTGGCCAGGTGGGCACCTGGAGCCAATAAAGGCTACCATTAATGGCCACACTGGGCCAAAGATAGCATGACACTCGAGAATTTTATCAGAGCCTTTTCTTTAGTGTCAGCAAGTGTACAGAGGAGTTTGTGTTTTGTTTTGTTTTAACTTGAAGTATAAGCTATTTTTTAGTTAAGAATGAAAGCTTGAAACTTAAAGGGGAGGGGCAGTTTGGCTGGTGCCAAGGTCATGAGGAAGGTATGGTTGGCACGGGGAGGCATCGCATTACTGACTGAAGGACAGGAGGGGGGAATGGAATGGGGAAAGAAGGCTGGCCTTAAAGGGGAGCTCAACCTATCTGGACCCTAGTTTTAGATTTATTTTATTTATTTGTTTGTTTGTTTGTTTGTTTATTTGATCCTGGTGATTAAACCCAGGAGCACTCAACCCCAGAGCTACACCCTAGCCCTTTTTATTTTTTATGTTGAGATAGGGTCTCCCTAAGTTGCTGAGGCTGGCCTCAAACCTGTGATCCTTCTGTCTCAGCCTCCCAAGTCCTGGGATTATAGATGTGCACCACCTCACCCAGCTTCAGATCTTTTAAACTGAGCATTAGATTCACTGTCTAAGAAGACCTTCAGGCTACTTTGTATAAATAACATTTTATTACCTGCAAATTCCCAAAGTACCTCAGAGATTTATACTAGTTTCATTCTCATAGAGACCATTAGGAAACTAGGTTTAATAGCTGGATAAATCTATAAGACTAGTTTGTAATTAGGATGTCTGTTTCTGGTGTACATTCCTGCCTGTGTTATCTGTCTAAGAACAAAAGCTTTGCTCTGGTGT
>PVLC010015261.1:0-37714 GCA_004027655.1 Graphiurus murinus | reverse complement strand
TTTTAGTTCTTCTTTCCCTATTTTTACCCCTTTGATTTCCTTCTCTTGCCTTATTGCTCTGGCTAGAGTCTCGAGTACTATATTAAACAGAAGAGGTGATAATGGACATCCTTGTCTTGTTCCTGTCTTTAGTGGGAACTCTTGCAGTTTCTCTCCATTTAATATGATGCTGGCTGTAGGCCTATTGTATATTGCCTCTCCAGATCTTATAGAATCAGCTAGGTTTAATAAGGAGGTTTATTGAAGGCTGTCTTCTACTCATACTAGTTCCTGGTAGAAATATTAAGTTGACTGGCTAGTGAAAAGGGATATGCATAGGTTACATTTTTTAAACTAGTCTATTACTTGATTATGTTTGGAATAAGGTATTTTTTGACACTGTACTGTGAGGAAGTGAGGCAAATTGTTTATTCTCTTATTTTCAGCTAAGAATGAAACCTTGGCATTACCTGCTGAATCTAAAACACCAGAGGTTGAAAAGATCCTGGCACAGCCCATAACAGGTAATGAGACCCCGATGTTGATACTGAGAAAAGAAATAACATATATTTTTTTTTCAAAGTGAACAATTGACAAGCCTATATTTTTTCTCAATGAAGAGCTGATAGAAAATTCATTTTGATCAGAAGCAGAGAATAGGAGATTCTAGGTCTTTAATGCTTTGGAAAAGAACAAATGAAAAGCTATTGAATCATATAATCTATGTGCAATATATAAGTGGTATTCTTCACTCTATATGAAAGTTGTTAATATCAACATTGAAATAGTTTTACACTTGAATGTAATAGCATGATTTTGGTGTTTTTCTTTTATAGTAAAGCCTGATGCCATTTTTTTTTCATTGCTTTCCTTTCATAAGTGGTCAGTTTAATAAAATGTTTTATATCCCTCAAAAATACATAGCTTGAATGCTATGGAATAATTTAGAAACAAATGTCCCTGGGGATATTAACAACACTAGTAGTAAAGAATATATAATAGTTCAGTAACTATGCTTTAAATAATAAATGCAGTAAGCATTTTCCTCATAGTTTATCGCTGTTCCTAACAAACACTCAACATTTCTTCTCTGAATGAAACTACCCAATCTGGCCCACTGGGGACACATCAATCTCTGAAGTACAGAGTGTTTGCCAAAACAATACCACCTTATCCAGGACTTGAGCAAAAGCATCTGGGAAGAATTCCCCACATTTAGCAAAGTAACTCCAATCTGAAGTGAATTTTTTTTAATCCATAAAATTGCTGTAGCTTGAGATATTGGTAATGCTTTGTACTAACCTCTTGGTCTTGTAGCTGATCCAGAGAAGATAAGATTGATGAAGTAATAAAATAACTCCAAGAAACAGATTGAAGTTGGGATATTTCTGACAGAGCAAGGGAGTTTCTTTCTGCCCAAAGAAGAGATAGGCCTTCATCCCCACCTTCATGGGACATAGATGGAAGCTACTTAAACTACTGGAATAACCCATGTGAATGAAATTCTGATTTCACTGTAATTGGTCAATATCTAGAAAAGCACAGTCCTGACCCAGTGGGTGACTCCAAATCCTTGTGTGCCTCAAAGATTCTACCCATTTTTCCAAGTTACACTTTCTTCTCTTGGCACAGTGTCTGATGAGAGTCCACAGATTTCTTAATTCTCTGCCAAACCCTCCTCAGAATTTTCCACTTCAGAAATACTTGGGCAACTACCACAACTTATTATTCAATATTGTGTTTATTTTATGTCCTTGCCCTGCATAATTCTAGGATTTTCTAGCTCACAATTCATTCCAGATCTCAGGACCATGGTTCTTATTTCTCCAAAACTATTTACCTAAGCTCTTCCTTGCCTTTGATCTAGCAGTAGGGGCAGCCCTGTGGCTGAGCATTTGAATCCTGATCACAATTTCAACCAAGTTCCAAGCTTTGCAGGTTGAGTATGGTTTGAGAGAGAAGTCTTATAATGTAATAGCTCTAAGTAAACCCTTTAGCCCTGGGTCATTCTTTTATTTGCCCATTTATTTAATAAACAGTTGTGTGCTTCTTTACCGTACACATTGCACTAAGTCCTGGAGATGAAGAAAAAGGAAGACAAATAAAACACAATTTATCTGATAAGTTCTTTATTGGAGGTCAGTTGAGTGTGCTTTTGGGGAGCATATAGAAAGTGGGCCAAACCTAGAAAGGATGGGGTGGGATGAAGTCAGCCCAGGCAATCTGAAGCAAGCACAGGAATCATTAACATTATAAAATGAAAAGAAATGGGCTGTATAAATATCCATTATCAATTCTAAAAGCCAAGAAATGGTATCTCTTGGACTTTGGTTGCTTTGTCATCACAATTTCTTGATTAGTTGTCTTTTTATTTTATACCTTTCAGTGACTCCTGAAACAGTTCCAAGAACCACTAAACCCACTGTGTCTAATGCATTAGATGTTTCAGAAACACTAGGTAATTCAAAAAAACTTCTTTTCTTAAAAAAAAAATGACAACAAACCCATCCCATTCATAGAAAAATAAACCTAATGCTTTAGCGTGCTTCTCCCTCCCTTGCCTCTCCCCATTTTTTCTCTCCCTATCTCTTTCTCCTTTTCCTTGCTTCTTGACAGCAACTTGCCTTTTTTTTTAACCAGTTCTATTGAAGAGTTAACAACATACCTCACTCCTGATGACTGATGTTCCAGATAGATCTGGATGCCAGCTGCAAACTATATGGCCCTTAATTTAAGCGGTCTCTTGAGTTGGCTAGACAGAATACCAAACTTTTAACCTCCAGAGTTCGGAGTAGGGAAAACCTGAGGTCTTGACTTTGGGTTTTGTGCTTATATTGGCTTTGTGAAGTCTTTTGCATAACAAACTTGGGGAAGAATCCTGAAAAGTGTCATGCTTTTAAATAAGAATTTCATGTTACTCATGTTAGCTGCTGTTTTGCCCAAGAAAATCTAACTGGCTTTTGTTGTTTGTTCTCTTCCGCTGAAGCAAAGGAGCAGCATGTATTTTGTTCTGCTCTTGAGACACTGATCTTCTGAATGTACACCTTTAAATTTTAACAGCTATATAACTTTTCCAGGTTTGATAGTCAGTAATTTCCATGAAAGGCGTCAACTGCTTGTTGCACACGAGTCTGTTATAAAGCATGTTGTGCATGATCATGGTTCAGTCAAAACATCAAATCCTGAGTCAAGGTGTTGCTTAACTGCATTGTTCTTTATTGCAGTGTTCAGCGAAAGGACCCCAGACATATTGCAAACTACTCTAATGCCTAAGTTTGAATTGCCACTGGGCACTCTAGGTAAAAATTATTAAATACTGCAGCTTTATTATTACATGGAAAATTTGGTGCATGTTTGATAGAAGTCTTTAGACTAATTCATTCAAAATCATCTCCTCACACAAGGAACAAATGGTTTATAGAACCATAAGGTTTCCAATACCAAAACCTTTAAATATGATAAAAAATCTTCAAAATTTAGGGTCCTAAGCTGGGCATGGTCGCATACACTTGTAATCCCAGTACTTGGGAGGCTGAGACTGGAGGATCTGGGTTCGCAGCCAGCCTCAGCTACTTAGTGAGGCCCTCCACAATTTAGTGAGACCCTGTTTCAAAATAAAGTATAAAAAAAATAGGGCTGGGGATGTAGCTCGGAGGTAGAATGACCCTGGGTTCAATCTCCAATACAGCAAAAGAAAAAAAAAAAAGTAGGGTCCTAAAGAGGCCCTCCTTATGACCAATCCATTGGTGTTATTTCTTTTTTATGGTCATATTTTTATATTATTTTTATCCTTTTCATACAGAATCATTATGTCACTGAACAAATTGATATTTTGTATATTTTCCTTAATGTTTTTACTCAGTTGCTTCTCTCGAAAAACATTTCTACAGATTCCTTCGTAGGGTTTGTTTATGACTACAATATAAAAATAGAGGAGTTTATATAGAATCATGTAAATTTATATAAATTCTATTTTTAAAAGCTATCAGATATTTCCTAGTTCAGATGTTTTTGGTGCTTGGTTCAAATTTATATGAAACATACCCAAGAGCACACATAAACTCAGCTAAAAAAATCAAGGAACTAGTTTAATAAAGGTAGAAAGAAAAGCCCAAATACCTCAAATTTAGAGACTTGATTTACAAATATTGAAAAAGAAATTATATTTTCCTGCACTGAAGAAATACTACTAAGATTTATTGCTTGACATAAATAATTATACTCTTGTATTTGTTGATTTTTGCAAGCTTGAGTTTTTTAGTCTTTTCTGTTACTTGTACCTCAGGTCATAACTACTTATGTGTCTCATTACAGCTCCAAAAAGGCTTCCAGAATTTCCTGAGGCAAAAACATCCTTCCCTTTTGAGAAACCTTGGGGCACTTTGGGTAATAAATACACTTTATATTCAATGTTAAGAAAGTGGGTATTGGGTTAGGAATTAGCCCACTGGTCCAGCATGCCTGAAGCCCAGGATTTGATCCTGGCACTGAGAAGGAAAAACAAAAAAAACCCAAAAAAACCTTGAGTGTTGATTGCTTAATTCTGTGGGACACATTTGCTGGCTCTATCTCTGTAACCTCAATGAACTAATTAATTCAGTTAACTCAAGCAAACAAGTAATTAATTTGGTTGAAAAGAAAAATCACATTTGATTGATTAAATTTTCTTCAAATTCAGTAAAAAAAAATCAGTCTTTTAATTCTATGTAATACAGTTGGTTAGTTTTCTGTTCTTGAAAATGTAGAGAGAATGACACCATCTCTGGTCTTTCCCTAGCCACGAATCATATGCTCTTTGGATGAGTGCATATCAATTTCTTCTCATTATATGACTTTTGATGGGATCTGTATGAGTTTTTTTATTGCAGTCATCTGGTTGCCACTTAACTGTACTGACAACCTATTCCTGTCCTTAGAACAGTCAACAAATTCCGTTTCTTCCCAATGTAGCCCCAAGTGAAAAGCCATGGATGGTGCCTACAGCTAAAACACCTGGTGAAGATTCCAAACTTGTGAAGCCTCAAACTGGTAATAGCATTCTTTTTGAAAAAAAATGTTTTTATTTTTCTAGGTTACTTAACTGCTTATCAATATACTTTGCAGCAAATGGAAAACCTCTATCACCTTCTTAGATGAACCTGTAATACCTACTTAGATGAATCTCATGTTCCCCCATACAAAAGTAAAATGGTTCTGTATTTGTTTTAAAGATTGATGTGAAGGTGGGCATGGTGGCGCATGCTTGTAATCCCAGCACTTGGGAGGTGATACAGGAGGATCATAGGTTTGAAGCCATCCTCAACAACTTCATGAGACCCTGTTTCCAAATAAGAAATAATATTGGGCTGGGGGTATAACTTGGAAGTAGAACCTCTGGGTTCAATCTCTAGTACCACAAAAAAGTAAATAAAGTATATAATAAATGAATAAATAAATATGTGTTAGTTTACGGATATATTGCCTTAGTCTGGCTAGAAAACTGTGAATTGGATCATTGATTCTCTAGTGATCTCTTTAGTGATGTGAGAGCATTAACAAAAAAAAGAAGTACATCATGGGTATAATTTAACAGCATGAACTTGATGTTTCTCTTACAGGTAGATATTGATTTTTTTTTAGTAAAATAATTCAAGCATTTGAAAGCTTACTATGTCCATGATAGAAATTTTAATGCTTAGGACATGAATTATGTATACAGCTTGAGTTGAACCAAGCATCGGGGGTTGGGGAGAGCATGTTGGGGAGTGAAGATTGAATAATCATAAAGATACAAAAATAGATCATATGGGAAACCCCAATATAGAAAAAGTTCCTTTATCTTTAATATCAGAAAAGGGATATTCTGGTCTTGCCCTGATGGAGTGTGGATAATGGTTAATGCAGCTGGAAGCAGGTTCATTATTCAGCTGCCTCCTACTGCCAGGGCAACCTCAGGCTGGTGGAGATCTTACTATTGTTGACACCTCGCCCTTGCTGAATTAAGAGCTGGGACCTGTCATGGACTGCGACAGTAATTTAGCGAGTGATGTTGTAGGCATAAGCATTAACCCCAGAAATTTCACAGCCTGCACTTCTGACATTTAGTTTGCATGTCTCTGCTACTTAATATGATTCTTGGACCAGTAATATTGTTACATGGAAATTTGTTAAAAATACATTGAGTTTACTGAATCCAGATCTGTTATCTAATAATACCCCCAAGTGACTTGTATGACATTCAGGTTTAATATGCACTACCTTATCTGTATTCTATAATGTTTCATATGATGCAGGAATGAATCATCAGGAATGGCCGATTAGAGGATAGTAGGTCTCAAATCAATATAAGATTTATTTCTTACAAAGAAATTTTAAAAATAAGGTTGAGCTGGATGGGGTGGTGTATACCTATAATCCCAGTACTGAGACAGTACTGAAGACTGAGACAGGATGATCACAGTTTCCAGGCCAGCTTCAGCAACTTAGCAAGTCCCTCTTTCAAAATAAAAAGAGCTGCAGGTGTAGCTTGGAAATAGAATACCCTTGTGTTCAATACCCAGTACAGAGTGGGTGGGGTGGAAGGAAGGAAGAAAAGAAAAAGATAATTGAGTGGGTGATTAAGTATCTCCTATTTCTGCTAATGTACAATGCATCCATCTGCACTCTAAGAGAAGTATTCTGTGCCATCTTCCTAATTTTGTTAAATGAAAATCCAAAAGCACATACATTATTTGTGATTTTAATAGTTGAGATATTTATGCAGTTCTTTCACTCATGTCAGTATTTTGATTTATGTTACGTGAATTTGTCTATATAGTAAAGTACTCTCTATTTCACATTTAATCTCAACATATATGACTATTTCACAGTTGCTTGTGTAGCTGTCCTTTGCAATTGTTTTCAGAACTGAGAAGATATGGAGATAGTGATTGAATGATGGTTCATAAAACCACTAGGCCCCATTTTTAGTTCTTTTATTCTTTGAAAAAACAGTGGTATATTAGCTAATATCAATGACATTATTATAGCAAACTGAACAAATTTTACTTTCTCTGTCAGAGTATAGTGCATCTACATCTACTATGTCAGTTCCCTTCACCCAAAGACCAGCAGAACCCACATGTAGTTGAATAAATCTACATTTATTTGATCATTACAATAATGGGGAACATAAACTATAAGGAACTGAGGAATCTCTCAGAGGATGTTATAAAAGACTTGCTGTAGGATTTTTGTCTTGTATTAAGTAATTAGAAGAAGGTTCCAAGGAAATGTAACTGTTCTGGATTTGGGAGTAAGTCTGTGAATTAAAATCTTCGTAATTCTTAAGTAGGTAGAAGGTAAAATGAAGCCAAAGCTGTGGATGGTAAAGATGCATAAACCACCCATATTGGCTAGAATGTGCTCCAACTAGTGTTTGTGTTTTCACTTGTGTTATACATGGCTACAGAGTAGTCTTGAATTTGTCTTGATCCATCCTAAACAGAGTGATCTCATCTAATAATGATGTTCTTTGGAATTGTTGACATTCAACAGGAGAATGCCACAGCCTACCTGTGGGTACCAGGCCAACTCCTGAATGCCAGGGCTGCTCTTTTCTAGTCCAAACATTAAACATATGATATCATTGTAAAATTTATTCTGCTCTAGATTTTACTGGGTTGTTTGCTACATTAACATTCTGTACTCAAAAAATCAGAATGAGTGCTCTTAAGATTTCCATCACTTTTTTACATAAATGACTATTTGAAATTCTAACTTTCATGCTGGTTATTGAAGTCCCTGGGTTATTTCAATAGTTTTTGGCAACAGTGGAGCAGGATATTTGAAGTTTGGAATATCCTAAGAAATCTGAGATATGTAATCATCCAGTATATTCTTCCCCACTTTCAGTCTGGTTGCCCTCATTTTTCATTAGTGCTGCATTTTGTGATTTCATTATTTGGAATTGCATTTTGTCTAAACTTTCTATAAAGTATGTCTAAGTAGGTTTGATTGATTTTGATTTCCTTGGCAAATCTACTTTTCCATAAAGTGTATAAAGGAAATAATAAAAATGTGCTCTATAGTGTCATGCCAGAATGTAAAATTATTTATACATTTTGTATAAAAGGAAGTTATCCAGGTTTTAGAAATGTTTAAGTGCTGTGGCAGTTATTCAGGAAAAGTCCGTCTTTCTGATGATGCAATAGAATTAGTCTCATGTTCTACTGGAAGTTGGCCATTTTACTGTAATCTCAGTGTTGTCATAGAAGGAGTTCTAGAAAAGTTCTCAATACTGTCTACCCCTAGATGAATTGTGCATATGTGTGCATGTGATCCACATGCTATTGGATCGTTTC
This sequence comes from Graphiurus murinus, assembly GCA_004027655.1. Taxonomy (NCBI): domain Eukaryota; kingdom Metazoa; phylum Chordata; class Mammalia; order Rodentia; family Gliridae; genus Graphiurus; species Graphiurus murinus. The sequence goes on along the minus strand of PVLC010015261.1, from coordinate 29,414 downwards.
TCACTGTGATAATTTATACTTGCATAGCAGTGTTCTTTTAAGAGATTCAAAGGGCTGTGTATACTGTATCATATTGATCCATCTGAAGCCCCTGGAAACTGTGAATTACTTTCTTTTATATTACAGAGATTCATAAGGGACTAAGGAATGTGTAGTGTAGAGGAACAAAAGCTCCACCCATTCATTTCTTTCCTAATGTTCTTTCCAATAAACCACTCCTAATTAAACGCACAACAATGCCATACAGCTCACTTTGAAATTTTGAGAACACCTTTCACAACAGAGAGAATTAAATGTTCTTACTGGTGCTACATGCCTTCCAGATAGATAAGAAACATCAACTGATCTAAGCAAGGTTGGCTGGTCCTTAAAGTTGATTATTACTTTAAATGTGATCACCAGTAGCTCCCAGAACTTCAGTTTCTCCATCTAAAAAAGGAAATAATATATAAAGTTTCCACCAGGTTTTTAGAAAATAATGTGTAAATAATTTATTATAATGCACAGTACACAAGGGGTGCCCAAATGTCATTCCCTTAATATGATGGACTCTTACATTGACTGCATTCCCTTTTCACTATACTACCCACTCCAAACTTCTGAATTCCTGCACACAATCATTGCAATAATAAAAGAAATAATTTTTGTCTTATGAAATTACTTAATAAAATAAAAGGAAGGAGAAGAAAAAAAACCCTGTAAGCTCATGTACATATGAGCATACCAAATAATCCATGGGTCTTCATTTCACTTACATAAAATATTTTAAGGAGAAGGGAAAGGACTTGTGCAGTATTAGTCACAGAGGTTCTGAAAGCCCTTGGGAATAGGCTGGTGTCCTCTAAACCCCATGGCAGAATGGTAAATCATATCATAGAGCCTCTTGATTTAGAGTGGCAATCACTCTGTAAACTGGGCTCTGAGGCCCTACACAGGTGCATAAGTGAAACAATGCCAGATGCCAAGAACAACTTGCTGCAGTTCTCACAGGCACCTGAGGTGTGAGAAGCAAGGGAAATGCCATCTGTGTATTTATCATCCCCCAAATGGGGCATGTGCTTGATTCTAAACACCTTATGTGATATAAGGGAATAGAGGGGATGGAAATGAGCTAACCATCAGTGTTAAGCCTCTTCAGTTTATTTGATCATCTCCCAAAGAAGGCTATAACTTAGTATCAGGAAGTTTTCAAAATCAAATGGCGAAAAAATGGTCACAAACTCAGAATGATTCAGTGTGTTCATTTTCATCCTTAGAAAACCCTTCTGCCTTTTCTACCCCCAAAGTGTCCGTACAAACTGACTTTTTCTCCAAATTTAGAATCATATTACTGAAACTATGTCTTCCTCAGGTAAGATTATTTCCCCCTGAACCATGAACAGTTATCTTTTAGAGACTTCCCTCAACAGAGAATCAGAGTGAGGGCTGGTCAGCTCAGTCTTTTCATTAGCATTCACTTAGTGAGCTTCCTTTAGCAGGTCAGCGTTAATTATTTTCAGTGCTAAATTCTTTCAACACTTTGTAGAACTCTGGGAAGTTGAAATATGTCCTTGAGATCTGTAAACTATTTCAAGACTTAAAAGCTGAAGTGATCGGTGTGTACACAGAGTGGTGGATTGGTCAGGAAGTTTCCGCCACAGGTTGATTGTCTCAGAGCAGATGAAAAGAGGAAAACTCTGTATTTGGGCCTAATTACCTGCCCTGTGAGGTGTTGATTAGCACAGATGTGGCCCACCCAACTGGATTAAGCCCTAAAGAAGAGGAAAGTAGAAATGAGTAGTGGTGCTGATGCTTTGAGAGCAGGAAAATAGAACTCAAGCGTAGCAGATGATGTACAGATTCAATTCACCATAGCCTCTCAGAAATTTATAGCGTCAGCCTTTGATTTTATTTCACAAACATCTTCTTGTAGGCAATATTTTAACAAATTTCAAGGCCAAACAGGAAGGTATTTTGCTTTTCTAGTAACTGAAAAAAGCATCGTTCAGTATATAAATAGTAGTCAGAATTCAGTGTGTGGTAGTGTGTTTTTCTCTTCTAGCTACTTCATTTTTTTATTGTTTCATATATGTTGTTAGAAACCTTCTTCCAAGGCAGAGTAAGGCCCCATAAGACTAATGGCAGGTATTTGTGTAGCAGAGGAAAAGATTTATTTGCACATATTTGTATATTGTAAAATAATCGAAGGAAATATTTGTTCCCCAAACTAAGCCAGGGAGTCACTTATCTTTTCGAAGACCTTAAACTACTCATCCGTCAAACTTGCTGTTAATTTGTTGATTGTAATGGCTGTTTTGCTGATTAATTTTATTGCACATACAGTATGGACTAGGCTCTAGAATAAGTAAACCTCGTAGTATGTAATGAATATGACAGAATTTCTGCCTAAATGAGGTCTTTCATCTAAGAATTGATGTTTGAAAAGGTAAATCTTTCACATAATTATTGATATTTAGGGAATTTGAATAAAATAATGAACTCTGAATTATTTGAAATGTTTTGTCTGTGTGCCGTCATGTTTCTAGAGCAATATCAGGGTATTTTCCTTGTGGGATTTGTATCAAATTAATTTTTAAAATAAAAATGCACAACTAATAAAACAAATGTGCTTTTAGGAAATTGTAGCACAAATGGTAGTACAAGTTTTTTTCTGAAAAATCTGAAAGTAAAGGTTATAGTTGTAGGTCATTACTGTTTTTTGGAAGAAGTTATTGCTTTTTTTAACCTTTGAATTGAACTATCATTCTGCTTGTTGTATTTGATTTCTTCTGTGAGCCAGGCTCGGTGGTGCACACCTGTAATCACAGTACTTGGGAGGCTGAGACAGGAGGATCGTAGGTTTGAGACCAGTGTGCCATAACTTAAAGAAACCCCGTTTCAAAATAAAAAGACAAAATGGGGTTGGGGATGTGGCTCAGAGGTAGAGAAACCCTGGGTTCAGTCCCCAATACCACAAAAGAAAGAAAGAAAAAAAGAGAAAAAGTAAATTTCTCCTATGACTTTCTAACTCATGTATGTTTTGTGAATTCAAAATCAGAGATACTGCTTAGTGTCGAATAGCTGTAACATTTTTTTTTTTCATAAAAGATGGATGATAGAAGTTGTTTGCTTGTAAACAATAATGTATGCTGGCATGTATGCTATGTAAAAAGAATAAAAGCATTCACCCTAATTCTTCTCTATTTATCAGTTTTATAGTTGGAGTAGCCTTTTAGGAACCAGGCCTAATTATTTCCTGAATTTTACTCTTGTATAGATGTGTATATGTAAACATTTTATAAAGAGATCAAGAGCTGTTTATTTGTAGAGAACTTTTCAGAGAATTGCATTTCAACACGACCCTCTCCTCTGACATCTATAATTTCAGAGTCAAAAGATCTTGTTTGTGGTATGTTTGTGTTTTTAGCATTCTTTTTCTTTACTAAACTCTCTGGAATAGAAATGCCAAACCCTAAGTTGGCTGACAAATATATTATTTGAATCTTAAAGACATTTTAAATAGTAAGAGATTCCTGACAGTTGGGAGCTTCCAGACATGAACTATAATTGCTGGAGGATAGTGGAAGGAAGGCTTCTATCCCCATTAAATGACTCTGAAATAACTCAAGGGAATTTTGCAGCCTGGCTTGGAACTTCTGGGATAGAATGGAATTATAAATATAGAAAATAGGTAAAGAGAATAAATATCATCTCTTGGAACAAAAATGCAGAGTACAGGAAACTGGTGTAATGTCACTAGGTAGGAAGGGGATTTGGGAGTTAATGTAGCATAAAGACAGTCATGGAACATTTCAAGGGCAATAACAGAAATTAAAAAGTCAAGCTATTGGTAATTTCTTAGCTAGGATGAGAGGGTTAAATACAAGTTGGTAAACTTTTTCCAATTGATCAGTAGTATATGGAACTGATATTGCTAGATCTATGACTTGAACCTGGCTTAAAGGAAGCAAATATCAGAAACTGACACCATTTCTGTTTTTTAAAAGATTAGTCATTCTTTTCTGACTCTTTAAAATTATAACTAGGCTAACTATATATTACATTAAAATTTTATCATATAATTATCATATTCTTAGAATATGTACACTGTGTGTTTGTGTGTATGTGTGTGTGTGTGTGGTACTAGAGATTGAAACCAGAGGTTTTCTACCTCCAAGATATACCCCCAGCCCTATTTATATATTTATTTATTTTGAAACAGGGTCTCACTAGGTTGCTGAGGGTCTCACTAAGTTGCTGAGGCTGACCTTGAACTTGTGATCTTTCTATCTCAGCATTCCAAGTACCAGGATTATAGATGGCCACCACTGTGACCAGATGCATATTTTAACTCACAATATTCTGTTTATTTTTGAAGACTTTGTAAAGTAGTAGATTCACTTTCACAAACTGAAATGTATTTCCTGCCCCATTGGTATGTTGGACAGCTTAAGCTATTTTTACTTTGACTATGTCATACTATCTAATATTATTATTCTTACAGCTTCAACCAGCATTGGTTCCAAATCACTATATTGTCATTGGATTACAAGTAATCCCGATGAATGAATAAATCTTGTGAATTCCTTCGTTTAAATTTTTTTTCTGTATAGCCAATTTGAAAGACAAGGAAAGCAGTGTCTACCTCCTAATAGTATTCTGCTTTGCCTACCTCTCCTTACCATAGCAACAGTTCTGCACACATAAAAAAGAACATTTTCTAAATACCATTGCTACTTGCAGATTTGACTCATAGGTGAACATGAAAATTAGCCCTGCATAAAAATTATGCAATCTTTATGTTTAAATTCATCCCACTTACTCACTTTCAGGGAGAAGTGATAGAATTGCTCCTAAAACACCTAGATTGTTGAAGGGCTCATGGCTTGTGGAGGAATACGAAGGGATAGAAAACTGCCTCCAAGCGACATGGCAGGAGGGGTGGTACCAAAGGACAGTCCTGGCCTCAGCCCTCTGCTCTTGCTCCTGCCCATGGAATGGGAAATGTAATGATCTTGACAATTTCAGTGCATGTCCACTAGCAAATATCTTAAGTGCTGTAAACCTCATCTTTATTACATAGAAACTGAAGATGACACCCCATTATCAATAAAGTGAAGATAATATCAACCTCTCATATTTCTCAAAGGTGTTAATAGGGTTTTTTTTTGTGTGTGTGTGGTACTGGGGATTGAACTCAGGGTCTTTCTACCTTTGAGCTATACCCCCAGCCCTAGTTTTTATTCTTTATTTTGAAACCAGGTCTCACTAAGTTGCCGAGGGCCTCACTAGGTAGCTGAGGCTGGCCACGAACCCGGATCCTCCGGTCTCAGCCTCCCAAATGCTGGGATGACAAGAGTGCGCCACCATGCCTGGCTGTTAATAGGGTTTTAAAAGCTGATGTGAGAGAAAGTGCTATGTCAATTGCACAGGGCTGTCAATGTGGAAAAAATCCTGATGGTAACTTTCACTACGCAAAAGGAATAAGCGGTAGACTTTGTGAAAATAGCCTTGGTGTGACTGCCTTTTCCTTCTTTAGAAATCTCGCCCCATGCTGCCATTTGACTTTATTTATATGTATGCTCATTGAAGCACTTTAATTTAGACTTGGCATCACTTTTTTATAAACATATAGCACTGTATTTACATCACCCTGGAGGCCAGTGCCAGGACTCAACAGTATAAAATCCAGAACAAGACAGCTAAAAGCTAACACAGCAGTGACAAGACCAGCGCAGCATGCCCAAGCCTGCTCATGCCTATGAGAAGTTGCCCTTCAATCAGCATTAAAATATGCCATGAAATCTCTCAAAATGAATTAAAATTAAATTAACATCTCTCTCTTTTTTTAAGCAACGTATGATGTTCTCTCAAGCCCTAAAACTCCAGATGAACCTGAAATACTAGAGCCCCACACAGGTATACCTGGTCTTTCAGCTTTATCTTTATCCAAACAAATAAAAGAGACAGCACTTGATGGGTCTTTGCAGATTGAAAAAGTGTGCTCTCTAAAGTTTCACCGGGAGAAGCAGTCACCTGTATCAGGGAGCGAACTCTACCTACTTGTCCCACGAACTATTTCTTTATCAATCAACAAGCTCTCTCACATGAAAGAGAGAGATGGACATAGATCCAATTGCTACTGGGGGAGAGTAATATAATGGTAGAGTTTTAAAGAGCTTTCTGTAGAGCAGTACTTCTCAAATGGGGTGATTTGGGATCCCTCCTCCCAACTAGGGATATTTGGCAATGTCTAGAGATACACCTGGCTGTCCCACCTGGGAAGGTGCCACTAGCATCTGGTGGACAGGAATCAGTGGCTGCCACACCCCTGTAGTGCAGAGAGTTCTTTCCCTCAACAAAGAATTATTTTGCCCTGTCATTGGGCCCCAGGTAAGAAAGCCTGCTCCGGGATAGTCACATCATTCATTTGTCTGTTCAGTTCAGGTAGATCTGATCTCTGGTATTCATCTATCTACAGTGAGTGTAACTTATTCCAACAGCTCATTTTGGCAAGTGTTTATTATGCACCTGCTGTAAGTAGGTACTATGGGAGATTCAAAATTAGACTGGTTTATGCCAAATATGTGTCTGATAGTTTTTTGTATGTGTAGCCTTATCTAAGCATTTGTATCATGATAAAAGTGAATAATTTTAAATAGCAGAAAGTAAGAAAAAATGAAATCAAAAGCTTATAATGGATTCAGTCATCTATGAAACAGAAGGGAAGAAACTATAAAAACCAGATGAAAACAAGTTAATGTATAAAACACTACATATGTTTTATTAAATGGGCTCATCTCTAACTCCCAGTAAAATCACTGGTTTAAAAGTGTTAGTAAGCAATCCCTCATGTGTTCTTGATATTTTTCCTCACATGAGACATAACTTATTACTCATGAATTCGTATTTTATTCCTGGGGCCTTCTACTGCTTTTATAAACATTGACATTTATTCCAACAGCAACAAGTGATCCCATTCTGGATTCTGTCCCACCTAAAACTTCTAGAATTCTTGAGAAGCCAAGGGCAACACTGGGTAATGTTTTTAACAGAAAATAATTGTGCTTTATTTTCCATAAAAAACTCCATAATCTGTGTGAATGCCTTCTTCTGAATGACCATTTCATTCCATCAATCTAATCTTTTATCTCATTCCTATTTCTGACTATATGTATATATGAATTTTGAGCACAGGTATCTTTTATATCCCATCTTGCTCACTCCCTCACTCTCTCATTGAACTGTACTAGATGGTATTTTCCCCATCCTTCAAGTTGTGAAAAGCCTTGAAAACTGCATGGACATCTTCATCATCCACATCACCTCATCTCACATGTCTGTGATTGTGTCACCTCACTGCTGTGCATTGAGTATGCCTGGAGTCAGCTACTGAATAGTTAACCATTCTAGCTTCTTCTCTACTTTGAATCATAATTTCACCTACCAGTTCAAGATAACACGCACTTTCGTCCTTAATCATGTACTTGTAGCATGTGCATTGCACCATTCTAAAAGCATGTTGAAATTCTTAAAACACTACCTCATTTTAACTGGGATCATTTGATGGGATGGGGTGTTTTTGCTTTCAGCTCCGGGTGAAACACCGTTTGTTTCTCAAAAAGTGGAAACCTTTACCAGTCCTGAAATGCAACCTACAACAGCCGGTAATTAATGACATTTGTGTAGTTGTGTGCTTTGAAAGAACAGGTAAAGTGACAACAACAACAGCAAGTCAACCATGTTCACCTTTTCAGAACTAAACATTTCCCTTTATTGTCTACCACAAAATTCTCCAAAGAAGTGTTTGACCTAGTATACTTAGCCTTTTGATAATTGCTAAAGAATTTCCATGCTTTTTATGCCTGTGTATTTTGAAGAATAATTTCCTCCCTATATTTCTTTTAACTTTTTCTACCAGAAAATAGCATCAGAAGTATAGATGGTAGTTGTTTTAAAACCTATTACCTTCTTTTGAGCACATTCAAATATGACTTGTTCAGAGTCTTTCATCCAGAGTAATGTGTGTAAGAGCAACCGATAGGCTCTGCGCTCTTGGACATGATGAAGAAAGCTGCATAAAAAAGAGGTCACGCAGCCCACATTTTATAATAGAAAGTTATTTGAATAATAGAGTTCATGAATTCCTGGGGAAATATGGGAATGAACTATAAGTTCAAGAAGTTCTGAACTTTCCATTTTCTGAATCTGAAGTATCTTATTTGTTCTTCTCCCCTACTATTTAATGTTGTTCTTTGGAGTTCTTAATTGCACCTTGTGTTCTGAAGTGCCTCAAGGGTGCTCACTTTCCAGTACATTTAATTGAACAATGTTTCTTCAGTTCTCATGTAGAAAGTTAATTCCTTTTGGCCCAGTCAACATTTACTGGGTGTGTACTGTGTATAAAGCATGGTATTGGGCATTCTAGGAATACAAAGAAATATGAAACTGTTGTTGTACTCAAGAAGTTTGAAATTTTACAGGCACAGTCCAATCAACCTTTGAAAAATATCATTTATCAAAGCTATATTTCAATCTTCTTTTTTCAGCTCCCCAGCAAACGACAGCTATCCCTTCTACACCTAAACGACGCCTTAGACCCAAAACACCAAAAACTAAAACTGGTAAGTAGATCCTGTTCATCTTTTTACTGTACAAAAGAAGTTATATGATTCTATAGGATAATTCTTTATAAAATTTGAAATTAATAAATAAAAATACAAAATAAAAATAGAATGTCTCCAGAAAAATTTTACCAAAAATTATGTGAAATTTTTGCATGTGAATTTTGGGATAAACCTAGAAACAAGTCCTACTGCCACAGAATTAGAAAGTGATATATGTAGTAGTGCATTTATTTATTTATTTATTTATTTATTTATTTATTTATTTATTTATTTGCAGTACTGGGAATTGAACTCAGGGGCATTCTACCTCCAAGCTATTCTTTATTTTGAAACAGGGTCTCACTAAGTTGCAGAGTGCCTTACTAGGTAGCTGAGGCTGGCCAAGGACCCGGATGCTCTGGTCTCAGCCTCCCAAATGCTGGGATTACAAGCATGCGCCACCACACCCGGCTCGTAGTGCTTTTTTTTTTTTTTAATATGCATTTATATTTAAATATCTGGCAGGGTGATAACTCTGAATTTTTAGTGCCTACTAAGTTTTAGCTTTACACGAGGGCAGCAACTGAGATGGAGAGGATATGATTCCAGCTTTTAAGATGCTTATAATGTTGAAAAGCTATGACATAACAGTAAGAGCACAACATAAGGTGATAAAACTTTACAGTCTATATTTGTTTAGAAGCTAAAAGAGAGAGGTAAATACACAGACCCCAAAATATATGTGGGCTTTGGGTGGAGGAAAAGGGGACGGGAGCAACATATATTATAGTGCAGAGTCTGGGTGGATTAGGTAGTTTATCAACCATTATTCTCATTATGAAAAACCCAGTGCCCAGCTTTTATAAAATGTCTCAGTATCCTATTCTAAATGTATTCTGAATGTCTGTTCGAAATGGCTCATTTGGACAACATTGAATATCCCATAGACGATGCCAATTCCATGGCTATTATGGTTGTAGGTGGCTGGCCCTAGAGCTAATAGATCTGTCCTCCTTCTGCATTCAGGCATCGTCTTGGGTCAGCAGTTGAACCACTGCTTCTTCCTACCTTTTACCCAATCACTATCTTTTTTTTTTTTTTTTCAAGTAAGGCCCTCAAGTTCAATTCTAGATTTCATTTGGAAGATGACTTTTTATTTTGGTATTAGTGGGGGTTCTTGATGCTTCAGACCATAGCACTATACTTATTATTGATTATTAATTTTAACATGTTTTTCTCCATCTCATGCTTGATGATTTAGATGTAGCTGAGAAATATGAAGAGTGCAAACAATGACTTATTTTTTGAAATCATGAATTAAATTGCTGTCTTTAAGTAGTTACTGTGACTATTTAGTGGCAGTATTTTATCTGTTATTGTTAAATATACTCTTGAAATGTTTTTCCAAACCAAATAAAAACTTTATCAACATATCCCATTAAATGCTTTTCTATGAATGAAACATGGAGTATTCTTTTAATGGAATATTTCCAAAATCTTCCAAGTTCATTCCATTTAACATATACTTGATTTTTAAGTTTCTCTTTTGTGGTTCTAGACACTAAAATGCCTAAATACTGATTTGTTGATTACTTTGTTTCTTTATTTTTCCAATTCCCACTAAATCCATTTCTTTGGAAAGCAAAGCCTCTATCATCCCAAGAATGTCACACATCAACCCTGACAATTATCCTAAACTTTTTTTATATTCACAAAGTAGGGTTGAAAAATTAATTAATACAACACAAGAAATCCTGATTCGTATGTTACTATTTGCTACATTTTTCCATGGAAAGTGCAAAAATGTAATAAGATGATCTCATGATAACCGGTCCCTTTGATATTATTACAGCCTTGCTCTGAGCTGTGTAGTGGATCATTACATTCATGACCATCACAGAAAAACACAGAAATAGAGCACTGTGAGTGCCTGAGGACCTCCCTTGTTTAGGACTACAGAATAGTTTCCAGTACCAAAGTTGATTGGAATTCTGATGGCACTGAATAATAAATAGCCTTTCAGTTGGAAGGAGAAGTGTTTGTCTTCTAAGAACTCTGCCTGATTTAGAGGCTTCTCAGTTCTCAGGCTGCAAGAACAGTAGGGGTGCTCTAGGACTTCTTAATTGGGGCTGATTTTCAACACTGTCTGTTTACCTCTCAAGAAATTTTAATAGTCCTTTGCTGGAAAAAAAAAAAAAAAAGAATGCTCTTTTGCAGAAAGAGATTTTTCTAATGAAAAACAGAGACCATTTTCTACATAAGGATTGTGAAACGTATGGAATGACCAAATCTTCACATTTTCTATTTATCCAGAAGTCTTATATGTTTGTTTATAAGATAGGGTATGGGGAACTTTGTCACTACTTGTTCTAAATGTTAAACCCTTAGCTCTGGGAGGAAAATTTTTCTCACTATAATGTTTGATGAATCTTAAACTTGCATTTCCATTAGTGGCATGTTTACAAAGTAGGACTATTAAAGCAAGAGATTTTCTGCTTAAGCGGGTATGATTTAATTTGCAGTGAAGTGAATAAAGAAGGAAAATATAATTGCTCAGAAAAAGAATTCTCATAAGTCCCTTAAAAGAGGCATTTAGGTAACCAGGTGTATGTGTCAGGCAGAAGGAAATTAGGGATCAGGCAAAGGGAGGTAGTTTACCATGGGTGAGATCTCTGAGTCAGAAAAATGGAATGAAACGCATAACTCATAAAATCAAATCCTTAGTCAAATCAAAGAATTCTTACAGCTGTAGGACAGAAAGATTTAATGTATATTTAAAAATTATGCTTAGAAGACTTTGGAATAAGGTATAATAATGATTGTATTTATGCTGTATTTTGAAGAGGGCAAGTATCAAGCAGAGCAAAAAGTATGATTGCATGTTTGGCTCACCAAATTTAAATAAATGTTTCTCCAATGTAATTATTTCTGTTACTTGAAGGTAAAATTTGAAAACATCAGAAATTTTTTCCAACTGTTGGGTATACTTTATATATAATATACCTTATTAATTTCAGTGGTTTCTAAGAATAGATTGCTGGAAAGAAAGTATTCATTCATGCAAATAAGTGTGAGAGGGTGTGTTCTTACCATTCTAAAATGTTTGAATAAGAGACTTCTTAATTTGACATTTCCTTTTAAAATGGAAGATTTTATTTGGAAGCCAATGTGTTTATGTTCCTTTGATTTCTAAATTTTGTAATCACCTAAGGGCATTCACTCATTTTCCTCCAACAGCAATCTTAACTGTCAAAGGAGAAGGGTTGATTTTGTGAATGTCCAGAGCAGTTCCCAGTGGGGGAGAGAGAGGAGCACAACTCAGGACCAGCAAGACCTTTGGCTTACATATTGGAAAAGAATTTTAGCACAAGCCAGTCCAGAGACAAAGACAGAGATCTATTTAGGGAAGCAAGACATGCACATTCAAGGGAGAATGTGGGTCATCTCCAGAGTGAGAGATGCATTTGGGGGTCCATGGATTTTCTTTTATAGGAGACTTTCATGAGGGGTGAGTAGGAGGAGGTATGTAAGGAAGATATCAGCCTGGTGTTTTGGTCATCCGAAGGATACTGTTGGGGCCTTTACTGTCTTATCAGTAGGTATCCCTTTTGTTTAATATTTTCAGGGATGACTAATAGTGTCCAAGGAGATTGCTCTTTTTTGTGACCTCTGTTGTCTGATTATCAGATATTTCTCCTGCTTAACTATTCCTAGGTATTTTGTGAGTTCCCAGTATGGTGTCCAGGACTACTCTTCTGAATCTTTGGTACAGCCTCTGTTGTCTGATCAATAGCCATTTGAGGATAGTTATCAGTGCTCAAAATATTAGTAAAGACTCATAAGTTCCTCAGAAATTTGAGACTAACAGGCCTGGCTCTGGAGTTAAGGGTGTTGGGGAATTTTGCCACAAGCTCCCATATTAAAGTTACATCTTCTTTGTTCTTTCTTTATGTCTCCTACTTATCTCTTTTATTTCTTCTATCATACTTCATGATCTCTTTAGGATAGATGCCTAAACATATGGATTCAAGGTGACCTTAAGTGGTCTGGGGCAGCAGGGAGTACTGACTGAATCTCTGCAAACCATTCCTTTGGTTCTGTCTTTCTAATTTTTATTTTAGGAAAGGCCACTTTTATAGCTCTGCAGAAGATTTCTGTTTCTAGCCAAGGTTCACAAGAGCACATAAACCACCAAAAGCTTTTCAGTTTGAGGAATTCTGCCTTTCCAACCCTCTCCTCACACTCTTCTATTTTCCATTTCACTTTCCACACAGGATATTTTCCTTTTGGTTTTCCTTGGTGGTTAAGTCAGCCAGTGAAAATCCACATTGGTTTGGCCTTGTTTGACTAAGGACCATCCAGCACATTTCTCAGAAACCACAACCACCTACCATGTCCTAACTTGTCTACCTCATACAAGAACTGTTTCCTTTGTAGATTAGTCTTTAAGGTGCTAATGACATTCACCTCTTCAGGTTTTTAATGGACTGAAAAAGGGGGAAGGATTTCTGTTAGTTTTACACAGATTTTATACAGTGAATAGAACTACGCTGTTCTGATTACTAACCACATGTCTGAGAATGTGTTATATTTGTCTTCATTTTGTGCTGAGGTAGCAGCTTAGTCATTTGCAGGCCACTCAGCTTTGTTATAGAACATTTTATACCTTTATCTCTAACACCTTAAGACTGTTGAATAGAGCAAGTCTTGTCAGGAGATCTATTTGTTCTTTACTAATATGAAAGTAGTGCTAAACTTTACTACTTTTACATACAGTTGACTTTACTATTCAACTGATGGGATTCCATCTCTATTTGGTCTGTCTTGGTCAAAAGCTTAAAAAGATGTTATAAGTAGAAAATTTTATTTACTCTTTACACTTTTATTTTTTTAAATATTTTTATTGGTGCATTGTAATCATATATCTCTGTGAAGTTCAAGCTGGTAGAGGCATATATGCACACATCACTCATTTAACCCATCCCCAATTCCCACCCCATTCCCTCCCCCCTCACTCCTTCTCATGTTTGATTTAATGATATGTTTGTAAATTTTGTAGAAATGCAAATTTTAAAGTTTCAAAAGGATTTCTTGTAATTTGTTCATTTTCAGATGTATTCATTATATTTCATGTATTGATGTTTATTTTCTTTTTCCCCATAAAATGTGAAATACTCAGGCTCTCATTCATTTTCCTTCTCTCTCTCCCTTATACACAGACACACACACACACACAGACTTTTTACTTCAATATCTATTTTAACCTGGTACATCTCTACTGCTTTGTTATTCATCTTTTAAAATTGATAAAAAAAATAAATAAAATTGATATCTAGACAAGTTCTTAAGAATCCTGGGAGGGGAGAGTGTTTCAAATTGCTGCCTTTTTACTTTGTTCTTGCACACCTAATTTTTACTCTTTTATATTCTTACCCAAAGTTGGGGTTTGCTTTTTTGTTTATTTTTTTGCCACAGACATGCTAGTAAATGATGCTGTCTTTAAGGAGCACTTTGTGCTACTATGCATTGCTTTTTGAATAAATAAAAGTTCTCTATATTCATTATTTGTTATGTTTTCAAGTTATCAAAAAACAGTAACTGTAAAGTCACTATATAGAGACTATTATTATTGTTTTTTTCAGCCATTGTTTGCTTCTCTCAAACCTTCCACTTTCCCTAGTCCAGAAATATTAGGGCTAACTCCTGATAAATGTATTATTAGCAATATATAAATTAGCATACTGATATACATTTTGTTAAGATGGTCAAGGAGTGCCATATTAATCAGTTTCTGTATGGGGGGGAAAAAAAGCAAAGATTTCTCACATTTTTTTCCACTTCAAAAATAGTATTTCCTGTTTCTTCTTGAAAGAAAAAAATTCTTTTTATTCTGTAGGATAATAAGAAAACCATTTAATTAAACTGTTCCTTTCAAAAGTCCAAATATGATATTATAACCAAACTACATTCAGCATGAAGTATAATTTATTTTCCTTTGAACATTGGAGTATTTGTTATCTGTCAGAGAATTTACATATTGTTACTCAACTTATTTAGAATTTCGGGAAATCTAAACCTGCATTTGGACACCTATTACTAATCAAAATGGATTGTTTCATATGTAAATCTATTTGTTTACCAGCAATAGATGCTAGTAACTCTGGTAGGTACCATATAAACATGTAAACATAGCTCATAAAATTGAATTCCTAGTCATTTAAATAAAAACATCCAACTGTGTGAGAGAGGGTTTAATGAACATTAATTTTAAAATGAGGCTCAGATGACTTTAGTAGTAACTTTTGGGCCATAAGTTTAATTCCTACCTTTTGTGAAAGAACATCAGGTCCAGCCAAGCTGGAGCTCACTTAAAGCAAACAGAGCGCAGACCTGGAAAGAGGTTGGTGGGCTCTTCTGGCTTCCTAGGCTCCACCCAGTTGCCCTGAAGCAAAATGGCAGGTGACTAGAAACTCAGAAGAACTAACTGCAGAGAGACACCTTGATTAAATTAGCACTTCTTTAGCCACTGGGGCAGCCCTCAGATTAACCTAAAGTTGAGAAATAACGGCCATAACTGAAAATCAGCAATGAAAATGAGAACCTTACATTCTATGATTGTGGATTATGGAAAGGATGGTGGGAGGGGGCTGAGTGAAATTCACTCTCATGAGCCAGAAGAATCTAATCATTTACTCAGGAGGGAACACTCTTTGTGGTAAAGTATATTTAATTTCCATCTTCATTGTGTCCCTCAATGTGGCTTTTGGTATTTCTTTTGTTGTAGCTCCAGAACCTCAGACTCCAACGTCCTCCCAGTCCACAAAAGGTAATGGAGCTTCCTTTAATCAGTGAAAAAGAATGATCTTTCTTTAATATCTTTTGTGTTCAACTTTGTCCTTAGCTGTGGCTTACTTAAAAAAAAAATCTTAATTGGCCTTCAGATCTTTTTTTCCAGCTATTTTTGCCAGAATTTCCACTGTGTGCTTGTGCTGGACTGAACAGAGGCCTTGAGACACCACAAAAGCCACGCCGATTTGATTTGACACAATCTTTATTGTCCTGCCTTGTATTTGAGGAAACCCTCCATAGATTGTTCTAACCTGGTTATTTCCAGAGGGGTCTCCTGGTTGACCTGGAGCACATTTGTACTTTAAGAGGTGTTTTGTTATTATCAGAACAATTAACATTTGCAGACTTTCTTGAAAAGTACTATGATCATTCCAGACATAAATTCTCTAATGTGTCACGAGGAAATCCATTCATGGGGGTGTGGGGGGCTGGGGGGTAGAAGAAAACTCAATCCCAATCTTTATAGCTTCTTTTTCTTCAAACGAGAAAAAGTGTTCTAGTGGCATCTTAGCCAATTACCCATATTTTCCTTCATAATATGAGCTGCTGGTTACTTTATTACATTCACATCTTCTAAAGGAGAATCATGCTTTTTTTTTTCCATTTCTCTTTCCAAATTTAACTGACTGTATTTTTATTTGTTTTGTCTAAAAACATAGAATTAAAGTTAGATAGAAAGGGTGCTTGTGTAGGTAAAATGTTATACCGTTTATATTTGTTTAATAAGTAATTAAAAATTAAGCATATTCCATATTTAAGTTAATTTTGTCATTTTTCTTTTGGTTTTAATTCTTCCTTCATGATTATTTTTCATGCAGTCTCAGGACCTAGAATACTGAGAACCAAAACTTCAATAACAACTTTCAGTTATAGAGTTATTGAGTGGCTGATTTTCATTTCTTCTTTTCCTAACTGCTGGTGTCTTTATTGACAGGCTCACATTCATGGACTAATAGGTTAATGTCTATTTGTGTGCTCTGGAAGAAAATTTAAACCATGCACTTCTGGTTTATAAATGTGTCTCATTTTTCAAGTTGAAATAATTTCTGAACACAAAGCCTTTTTGCATGTATTGTTGATCTGTAGATTCTTTAAATGCTAAGTGAAAAACTTCTCCTTTTGAATCTAAGGACAAATAAATTTTTATCCCTAGTGGCTTCCGAACAGCAGCCTTTCTCATTTTTCTCTTCAACATACACCTTCCAATTTTTTATGTGATGATCTCCTCTAAACTATACAGTGTTTTAAGATTTCCCATCTCTAAATGGAAGAATAGGGAAGTTTACAGATATTTGGCAATGAGGAAGAGAAGAATAGAGAGTTTACAAATCTTTGACCGAACAACAAAAACTATTCAAGATCTCATTTAGCTTGGTAAATAATGATAAAAAGTTACAAACAGAAGGATGTGTCCACAGTGAATCAAAGGGCTTAAATATGCTTCTAATTTATATGCAATATTTATTATCACTTTGTAGAGCCAGCCTTCCTGTATTAACTAGTTATTTTCTTTCTTTAGCTCCACCAAAGACCAAACGACCAGGTCGTCGCCCCCGCCCCAAAACCACACGTAGTCCAGAAGTACCCAAGTCCAAACCTGGTAAATGTGATGTTCAGGGTTCCAATTAACATAGAAAGTAAAATATGGTAGCTTCAAATTCAGTAGCTACTAGCTGCCTAAGTAGCTGGGCTTTAGGAACCTATAATGATTAATTTTTATATTTGGGTATCTTATACTCACTTTCTGTATTCTATCTCTGAGCTATACCCCAAGCCCTTTTATTTATTTATTTTTGAAACTGGGTCTTACTAGGTTGCTCAGAGTCTCATTAAGTTGCTGAGGCTGGTCCTGAATCTGCGATCTTCCTGTCTCAGCCTCCCACATACTGGGATTACACGCAAATGCCACCACACCCATATTATATTATATTTTGTATAATGTATTCATATTTTATTTACAGTAACTAGATACACATTATAAAAAGCTGGCCCACTAAGTGGGTTATTAATGTAGGCACCTTAAAAGTCTTGTATTTGATACATATTCATGACAATTAAGGTGTGAGAAAGCAACAGGGAAAAAGGGAGTAAATGGGAAAAATAAAAGTGAAATCACATATAGAAAAGATGCACTGTTTGGGTAGATCATCCCAGCTTGAAGCATAATGTTTCCTTTCTCTTGATGCCACTTCTCAGCGTAATTAATGTTCTTGGTTTTTGCTTCTATAGCTCTGGAACCAGTCACAGTACCACCGGAGCTCTTGGTTCCCACAGTCGGTAATTCCACCCCCTCCAGTTGCTTCCACTTCACTCTCCCACTCTCCAACCCAGGCATGACTGCAGTTCTCCCACCCCATCATCCCACTGCAGTTCCATCCCACGCTTCCCTTTACACTTCCTCTCTGGGTCTGAAGAACCCGAAGACATGAGCGTTCTTCTAGAAGAATCTGGTGTGCTCATGTAGGGAAAGTCTGTGGTTTGGGACACAACTTCCTGGTTCTCCTCTGACTTTCTGTCCTTCAATCACATGTGTCCCAGTGTTAAGAAAGCCATCAACTCTTTCTCAGGGGCTTACGTGCTCATCCTGGACTGAGCCAATGGTAACATTTTCCCCAGCATCATGGCTATAATTTCATTGCTTTACTCATTCAACATCTAAGATTTTCTCTAAAAATCTGCATGAATAATGGCTTCTTCAGCTTTTGTTTCCTTGAAAAACTACTTTCAGGACTATTTGGATAACCAGAGTCTCTTGATCAAGAGTTTGAGTATAAAACCAGTTTTGATCTTTGTAACTCTGAGAGCATTAAATGTCCCAAGCTGATTTTATTGATTTTTAGTACTAATACTGGTGACTATAATTAATTATTATAATTAATTGTTACTTGTCAGTATTCATAATCAATTTGTCACTGCTTCACTTTGAAACATTTCAGAAATTAGTAGTCATGTAACATTTCTTATGTATCATATCAAGTGTTAATGGATCATTTTCTAGGTCTTTTCCTAAGCAACTTTAAATTTATTTCATATTGTTTTATACTGAATAAAGCCTTATCAGTGAAGAAATAGAGCTAATATGTCCTCTTTGGGGATGATTTCTATAAGAAAAAAGTTCTATGATGGTTCTCATTATTTTTGCTTTAAAGACACATTTTAAGCATTTCCTAAGATTTTTCCTTTCAGGAAAAACTAATGATGCAAGTGTGTAGTTAAAATGGGCATTTTTCCACCCTTTTCAGCACCTCAGAAATTAATTTTTACATATTCATTGAATTTATACAGTGTCTTTGCTCAACTTATATGTCCTCAATTTTGACAGTCACAGCCATGACCATTCTACTAATTCTTAATACCTTTTTCTCTAGCACTCAAACCATCCAAGAGACCTAAAACCACACACAGACCAGATGTACCCCAAATCCAGCCTGGTAATCACTACTTTCAATGCCTTGATCTATAAATAGGAAAACTGCGTGTAAGTAACACTAATCTTCACATTCACAGCTCACCTATGACACTAACATAATACCTTTTTTTTTCCTTCAGATTCAAAACCACCAAAGCAATTAATTCCTAAGCCCCAAACTTCAGCAAAACCAGACATTTCACCAACTAAATCTGGTAAACATAATTTCCAGTCCTTTAGCATAAAAAGATTTTTTTTTCCTTTGGAAATGTTGAAAATATTGTGATTTTACATATCCTAATATTTGCACTTCATATAAAGTGTAGAAATCCAAATATGATTTTATTTGCATATCATATAAAATGTATGAATACAAACATCATGTTTTTGTTCATTGTCTTCTCAAAGTAGCCACATTAATGTTTTAAGTACTAGATGAAGAAATCAATGAGTGGGAAATTAGTAACTTTTACACCTGATTGTTGGATAGATTCTATTTTTTTTTTTTTTTTGGCGGTACCAGGGATTGAACTCAGGCTTTCTACCTCCAAGCTATACCCCCAGCCCTATTTTTTAGTCTTTATTTTGAAACAGGGTCTCACTAAGTTGCGGAGTGCCTCACTAGGTAGCTGAGGCTGACCGCAAACTCAGATCCTCCAGTCTCAGCCTCCCAAATGCTGGGATTACAAGCGTGCACCACTACGTTCAGCTGGTTCTATTTTCTTAAAGCATTTTAGGACTTGTTTTCTGAATTTGTAATTAATTGAAGTTGATTTTTGTGTATTTGAAACATTTTTAAAGTGATTTTGGTAATCACTACTAGTCAGTATACACAGAATGCTACCTTTGTGGTCTGTCTTAATGGGCATAATTGGAGAAAGTCTTGCTAGCCAGGATTGATGACCTCTAAAATACCCTTTTGGTATTTTAAGCAGTATTGACTAAGAAGATATTTATACAACAGTTCTGAAAATTCAACTATTTTGCAATGGGAACTTTCTCCTAAGATTCCAATTAGTATAAAATTATAATTTGTTGAGCGTATCTTTCATAATAAATAAGCCTGTCAAAAGACAATTTATATCAACTTAGAATAAACCAGGTTCTGTGTCCTCTGAATTAAACATCAACAAATACCTAAAAATTTTTTTCTTATATCCGTTTATTTTTTTATGATGCAGTCTTTGAGCCTGTTACATTTGTGACTGAAGCTCCCTCCATAACTAGAGGTAACAGTGCCTTCTTGGGTCATATTTCTCTGAGCTTGTCCATCTGGTCTCTTTTGTTATTATCTGTATTCTCTTTGTGCATTCAACCTCTCTCATTTGTTTTCACGAATTGATTACTATCTTTAACAGAGACCATCTTAATACCATGTTAGGCATCCTTACATCTGCTCGGCTTGTAACACTTGTTATTCTTTCTTCTATCACCTTCAGGGACTTTCAAGTTGCTTACAGCACTTAATATTATCAAGAGTCATGAGTGCTCTGTTCATCTACCCTCAAAATCAGGAAACTTCTAAAAGCTCTGCTCATGTGTGTGTACAGTTCATGGATGTGGGAGGGGAGCAATGGAAAAGCTGGTTGAAGCTTGTCCTCAGTGTGTTTATCAGGAGCTTATGATGACGGTGCATCACTGCCTCTGTCTAGAAGTCCTTTCTTCCTTGATTCTGTGCCATTCAAATGCAGCTGTGATGCTAAGTTCCAAACAAAACAGGGATTCCTTGTTTCTGTTTGAAGGGGGTCAGTTATAAACACTGTTTTCATCATATTGTCTTGGTTTCTTCCATCTCTTCTATGTGTCATTAATTCAGAAGATGACCTCAGATGTGGTTTAAACCAACTCTGTGCTATGGTGTCTTGAATAATCAGGGAAACTCTGCCTCTGTATAAATGAGTAAAGGATTTTTGATGAGGAGAAATTTTAGTGTTATATGTAATCTTCTAGATTTAATGAAAAATAAGTAGAGACACAAATCCCAGAGTTACAATTTTAATATGTTCATATCTATGCATAATCATTTCAGAATATTATAGAAGTATAAAAATCCTATTTATGCAAACCAAAAGTAGGATACTTACCTTTCAGGCTTTTTTCTTTGTCATAGTTATTCCTCATTTGAGTAATTATCCCCTAATTATTCATTTGAGCTAAAAGAATAAATAATGAGAAATAGTAAATAGCCATATCACATTTATTATAAAAAAGGCACAAATTTACATTTGCATAACTGTCACAAATCTCCAGTAAATAGGCTGGATTAACAACATTTTTCTAATTCTTTTCACAACCACTACCCCTCAAAACAAATTAAGAATGGTGGTGAAAGCCTTTCAAATACCAACAGAAACTTTCATAGTAATTTTTTGGAGTAATTTAAAATGACATGTCAGACAACTGAGAGATTTTCTTGGAGTCAGTTTTCCAATATAGTTAGAATCAGATAATCAAACACAGAAAAATACTCTCTATTGGCCTTACACTTACACAAGTCTAAAGGATATGCCTGTTTTGTAAGATAAATGGATATGAGTATAGCCAGTTATTGGAGATAATACAATTTTCCTAGAGTTAAGAAATACCTTTCAAACATGGTGGGGTTAAAAAGATTCATTTTTCAAGAGGATTCTCTATATTTCTTAATCTCCATTGTTTATTGCATTTATTTGGTCAGTTCCAGCCTCAGACATTGAACCTGCAATTCTGCAAACTGAGGCTCCTGTGACAACATTAGGTAATGATCTTTTATGCCTTTAAGCATGCATATTTTCTGCTCATTGTTCCATTCTGGATTGAGTTTTTTTTTTTTTTCTTTCATTAAATTTTCTCATCACCCTCTTGTCATTCAACTATAATCCTCATTTGAACATATTATTGAAAGTGCTTAAAATACATTACTTGGTTATAAGTCTGTATACAGCTAGTACAGAGAATCCATTTCTCGTTTTATCCAGCTTTATCAATGCTTCACAAAGTCGGATTTTGCTTAAGTAGTGTGTTATGTGAGTTTCAAATAAAAAGCCAAATTTCAAATACAATGAGGAATGCCTGTCCTTTAAACATCAATTATGAATCTAGGGACATCTGATGTTTTAGAATATGTAGGGCATTTTTATTATGTGTCAGCGGTTTTAGGAAATGTACTTATTCTAACAACTTTTAATGGATTGTATGCCTAAACCAAGTAATTTCTAAGTACAATCTTCTGAAAGCAGATGATCTTGGATCTCTGATATGATGCTGACATATGTCTGATTTCCTTTGGGTTCTGATACTCTTTGAGAACCTGACACTAGCAACTAATAATAAAGTTTTCAGAATAATAAAATAATATTATAAAGTCTATTTTTTTCAAAAGAACTGTCAGTAAACAAAAAAGTTTTTGTATGTAAATGAGCAGAAGAAAACTCTAAACCAAAGAAACAAATTTTTCTCAAGACTCAAGAAATTCTAGGAAAATTCTAGTGCCTGGAGTCATATGACTACAGTAACCAGTTTCCTTTCTTTAGCTCCCCAAGTACGACAACGAACAAGAACGCGTCGTCCTCGTCCCAAACATAAAACTACTCCAAGCCCAAAGATAACTCCAACTGAACCAGGTAAATAATATGTGGTTCCCTGTCCCTATGGAGCCCCACTGGGTGTGACATTGGTGTGGTGGTTTAATATGCCACCATATAACCTCTGTGACTCTTAAAGATGAAGACCCAAGTCAGAGAAATCTGCTGTACCAACACAGTGCTCTGACTTCTCCCTCCCCCTACTTCCTCATGCTGCTCCAATGAGTATCTCCTTTTACCTGAGTATTTTACTTGTTTTTTAGACATTCAGTTACATTTTCCTTTTTGATTCTGGCTCAGCAAAAACTTATCTAGTTAGGTATCTAGTCCTACATTTAATTAAATGCTGCATTAGCATCTGTGAAGGATATTTCAGAAATAACAAATGAGAATTGAGGAAAGAAACTGCTCCTGTTAGGGCGATTCGTGACTATAAAGAATGTGGAGGAAAGCAAATAATTATTAAGTTTTACTAACTGTAAAGCATATAATTAAGTCTTAGAGAAGTAAAAAGAATTCATGGACTAATATGAATAATGCACACTTGAAGTTTGTGGAGTTTGTAAATTTGTTAGCAGGATGGGCAGGAATGGTGGTGTGTGTGGGTGACAGAAGGATGGGAATTAGAAGTACAGCCTCATTGTGAACAAAGGCTATGTTTGCTTAGCTGGTCAGCAGTGATACTTGTGGAGGGTGCAGGAAGAGGACCTTGAATGCCCAGCTCCAGTGTTTGGACTCACACTTCAGTTGGCATGCTCTTCTATACTTCAGGGTCAGGTCTTTTCTGTCCTAATAACAGAGATACACTCACAAGTTCCACTGTCCAAATGACCCTCTCTATCTAGCTCTTTGTGTGCCTTTGTTTGAACAAAGATCTTGGTCTTTTTCCAAAGTGTACTCTGAACAATGAAGAGCATTGTCTGTTTTGCTTATTCATCACTGTGTATCTGCTTAAATATACCAGTAAGCATATGTATTACAACCTAGGGCTTTGTTTTCCAGCCTATAGTGTCATAAATTATACTTTCACATTCTTTTCTCATAAGTGTCAAGCATAATGCTACTAGACAGAACCTTACATTTTCTCTATGATAATAGAAAATCAAGTACAACTTGCAGACAACCATGTAGAGATGCTAAGGATATAACTATGTCATGAAAATAAATATCTGTGTACCCTCACTGAAGATTTTAAAAATTTTAATTTTTGACTGTAGAACCAAAGCTAGAGTGTTAAAGTTCACGTCTAACAATTTGATGGCTTTTCTCACGTGTTTAACAATTTCTTTTTAAAATTGCTTTTGATCATCTCTTGTACCAGATTTTGGACCTGTTACTCCTGGGCCGTCTTTAGGTAATGATTATTTATGTCCTTCAGTCAGTGCTTTCTCTTCTTCATTGTCAAGCTTTGCCATGGTGCTAAATATATGATAGTTCATCCTCTGTTGTGATCCTATTGCAGTATCATCTTAAAATATTGAAGTCTTTTTAGCTTTTTAACAGAAGTGTGCCTGGACTTAATTCCAGGCAGCTCTATGTTCCATATCCCAGCTTAAAATTGCATCATGTCACTTAGAGCCTTTGAACAGCAGTGCTTGTCGGAGCCAAGATTCAAATATGATTCCTCATTCAGAGCACTAATGCAGCTTTGACAATGATACCATTAAAGTTCTTTAAGCGACTTGCTTTCTGTTTCAGGTTTTGTATATTCGTTTTTAGTTTTGTTGACATTTCAGTGAATTTTATACATTGACTCTAGTAAATTACCAGGTAGAAAGTTTGCCCAGGTCTAGTTATCATAAATTTAAGTAACAAAGTTTTCTCAACACAGACTCTAACAAGTTTTAGAAAATTAGAGCCATGTTATATTATCCTAGTCACAGTTTACAGAACCATCAGCACTGTATTAATCCTAAATTTTCTTCCTTCAGCTCTAACAACAAAAAGAACCCATCCTCCACATACCAAACCTAAAAGCACATCCCATCCAGAAGTACCTCAGACAATATTGGGTAAATATGTAGTTTGGGTTAAAGAATCCATACAGCTTATTCTAGTTGTTACCGTTAAATTTATGCATATGTGGTATATTGGGATGTGCCCTTTATATCTTAAAAGTAGAAGATACTTGTTAGTGAAGATAACATGAAATGGCTGAGTACCTCATGTTTGCTTCTTAAGAATCTTCTCTATCCATGGCCATTTAATTTACTTTTCTTACAGTTTGCTTCTATTCATGTCTTAAAAGATGCCCGGTAATATTGAGCCAGTAAAATCAGTTCAAATCAACTACTTTTATTAAATATTTTCCAATCCTCCCAAACCATATTAACCCATACATCAGAAGTAGTAGGTGTGTTTTATTGACCAATTAGTTGTACAGTAGTATTAAACCAAAAGTCTTTCCTGCATAAATAGATAAAAAGTAACATACAGCAGCATGTTCATGAAAATGTAAAAAATGCTTTCTTGAATGGTGCGAGTGCTACATGCTAGGATCATGGTACATGTTTAGAAGAAGAAAACATTGAGGATAATTAGGAAGAAATTGACATAGAATTTGGATGACTGGAAAGGTGAGGAAACAAAGGCTGACATGTAACAGTTTGAAGCTGGCTCCCCAGCCAAAGGATAGCTTACTGGTGTTCTCCTATTTAATGGGCCCTTTCGATGAATTAAAGCTTGCTAAGAGCTTAAATTTGGCCTGTTGGGCTTCAGTGGTTTCTACTTCTACACAGGACCATGCTTTTTCTGTTGTTAGAACCGAAGACATCCAGTCTAATGAGCAAAACTGAGGGTGACTCTTCATCTTATGTGAATTAACACCATGTTCACGAAGAATTTAGTCTCTTGAGTGTATCTCAGGTTCCTACTATGTCAGATGGACACAGCCTCCAATAATGCCTCGTCCTGGGATTAACACCTTTTTACAATCCATTCTTCCCTTTTTCCTTCATTCTCTCCCTCTTTCCTTCTTCTTCTTACCCTGCCTCCCTCTGTTTTTCTCTCTGTCCTGTGTTACCATGGCACACACACAAGGGAGGAACACCCTGTCACCTTTGCCTTTTTTTGCTCGTTAGAAGCAATTCACATGTTCAGCATATATTCAAGGGGAAGAGAATACACAATGGTATTGATACCATGGATGACAATTATTGGTAGTCACCATGAAGTCTCTCTACTATACCATATTTATGTTCAGTTATCTCAACTGTTCATTGCATCTGTCTTTATTGATTACTTCTTAAAGTGAGTTCTTTGTTTTGTTTTTGGCACTGGTAGTCTTTGCCACCTCTTTTTCTAATACTAAATCTGATTTTCTAGCATATAGGTGTTT
This sequence comes from Graphiurus murinus, assembly GCA_004027655.1. NCBI lineage: Eukaryota > Metazoa > Chordata > Mammalia > Rodentia > Gliridae > Graphiurus > Graphiurus murinus. Next base: position 3,671 of record PVLC010015261.1, on the reverse strand, counting down.
ATGTTAGTCCAGATCAAATAATTAACCAACAGTGAGATTACAGAGTCAACCTCAAGAGATGCTCAGCAGAGTCGACAGGCTATGACTGTCTTCCAAGTCAAATGAGTACCTGGTTAAGGTTTAAAGAAATATTCAAAAAAAAATTCATTTTGTCTTAAGACTATTAAAAATGAACTTTGTAGCCTTAAAAACCTTGTATTTAGGGGCTGGGATGTAGTTCAGTGGCAAAGCCCTTGGATTGAAAGTGTAGTGCTCTGGGTTCGACCCCCGGTTCCAAAAAGAAAAGAAAAACAAAACAAAACAAAAAAAACCCCAAGTTAACAATAACAACAAAAAATTAAAAAAAAAAAAAAAAAAAAAACCTTGTATTTATGAGTAAGATGAGTTTTCTGACATTCTGTGCATTCACAAACTCTCTTTGGTTTCTTCTATTAATTTTGATCAGTTCCTGCCACAATCCCTGAACCAGTTATTCTTAGGACCGAGGCTCCAGGGACAACACTAGGTAATGACATATTGTGCCTATCAGCATCTACATTTCCTGTCCATTTCATCAGCATCATAATCATAGCTTCTCCCACTTCTGCATCATTCCTCGTCATTGAATCACTTAATATACTGAAGAGCATTAAAGCATTTTTTTGTCTTTAAGAGAGCCAAGCATGAACTTAGTTTGGTATGTCTATCTACAGTGTGTAACCCCTTTGAATTAGCAGTGTCCCTACTCCCACATAACCTTTAATCAAGTTCCTTGTTATTGTTTCAAGCAGTCGGTGGTGGTGAGGGAGAGGATGTTTCTGCCTCATCTCCATTTAGTAAATTGGCACAGCTATTATAGTGTGACAGTTTCTGCAGGTCTGAATATCTTCATTTTTATACTATCTGCATGATTTTGTGCTTGTTTTGCCATTTTAGGTAATGATATCATCTTGTTCCAGTAAGGAGTAAAATAGAAAATATGCCCAAAGCTTATAAACTTAAATTATAGGCACCAGCAATAGTACGAAATCATGCTACATCTATCTTCTTCCCCCTCTCCCAACTGTAACTCAGCAAAATTTTAGAACTATTTTAAGTGCAGGAATCCCTATGAGAATCTCCCTGAAATATTCTTGATATAACAACTCATGTTTCTACATGACTTTTGTTTTTCAGAGAAATGTAAATGATATAAAGAACTTTTGTTTTTCAGAGAAATGTAAATGATATAAAGAAGCAGATTATCAAAATAGGGGCAAATATTTCAAGCTTAAAATAGGAAATTTTCTAAAACTCAAATTATAACAAGTATAATTCTAGCCACAGTTTCTGAAATTCAAAACACTGCATTAACATGAGGTTTTCTTCCTTCAGCTCCCAAAGTGCCTCACCGTACCCGTCGTCCTCGTCCCAAACCTAAAACCACACGGAGTCCTTCACCTCAGGCAGAACCGGGTAAATGTGGGTCCTGGCTGAGGAATCCCAGCAGCCCATTGCAGAGGGGGCCATAGAAAGTGACAAGTTGACCACAGCTGGTTCCACATCAGACCAGGCCAGGAGGAAGCAGGGGAAGGAAGGTGGTATGGCAGTAGAATTCCTTCTGCTGGCAGGATTAGCACTTCCCCTTCAGTGCCAACTTAATTTACTTCTCACTTATTCTATTCATCGTCTAAATATCAAACATACATGTTATAAGAACCAACCAGAGAACAAATGTATGTTGGTGCCAACGGGAGATTATTTCTTAATAACTCTAGAACCATAGGAGTGATAGATCTAGGATAGGCATTGGTGAATGTAGGTATATCAGGAATAGTAGGCCATATAATCTCTGCTGCCCTTCCTCCTCATCCTCCTCTTCTGCTTCTCCCTTTCAACTGTTTACAAACAGAAAAATCACTCTAAGGGAGAAGTCATACAGGGGGAATAAGGGGGTAAAAGCAGGGAAGGTATGGGAACCAATCAGAGGAGGCAGAGTTTGGCTCACCCACAGAGGCTGTCAGGCTTCCAGGAACATTTCATGGAGGCTACTACATCTATATGGCCCCAGAGGACCAGTCTAGAAGTTTTGAATGTTGGAGTATTTGGATTGCATCTGGGAATCTATAAAGCCAGGCTTTTGTTGTGGACAGGATATTGGATAGAGGGATGCCCAGCTATGCTCCTTAGGTTTGATCTGTGTTTAATCAGTTTGGTGCCACTATAATGAAATACTTGTCATGGGCTCCTTATGAACAAGTTTCTCTCACTCATGGATTTGGAGATTCACAGTCCAAATAGCAAAGTGCAACCCTGTGCTGAGGGTTGCTCCTTGGTGGCATCACCTTGAGGTGGCACAGATAGAAATGGCAGTTGTGGGTGCAGGAGCAAGCAAGTGTTTATATCTCAAACTAGGAGCAGAGAGGATTGGAGGAGCCAAGCCTGCTCCTTTCAGAATAAACCTTTCTCCAGAGCTCAGTGGGTCACACAAGAACTACCAAAGGGCTGTGTAAGCTATCTCATCCACCACCACCACCACTTAAGGACCCCTCACTGGGCTCCACCTTCCAAAGATTCTACTACCTCCCAATGGTGCCACTCTGCCCACAATGGACCCATGGAGAGACAAACCCTATTCAAAGCAGAACAGATTACTCGGTATATTAGGTTCATATTATCAAAGAAAGAAAAACTTCCAGGTATGTGTATAGGTCATTACCTAAACACAAAGTTTATGGTGATCCCTCCTAAGAGGTAGGTTGGCATCTGAGGACAAAGACACCGTGTCCCCACTGCTCAGAAGGTTAGCTGTATCTGCTTTGTGCTTGAGACATTATTCCTGGTCGAATTATTTTTGAGGTAGATGTTCTGAGTTGTTATAAATTAAATATTAATTTATTTTTATTACTATTGTTATTTTTGGCCAGTTCCTACAACAGTCTTTGAACCAGTTACTCCTATAAAAGAGGCTCCAGTGACAGCATTCGGTAATGCCACTTTCTGACCTTCAGCAAGTACTTTCTCTGCTCACTGTCAAACTCATTCGATATTGTCATTCAGTTACATTCTTCATTTTATGAGAGTTGAATATGCAAAAACAGTTGCTTCTTGTTCATAGGAGAGCCTAGTTTGGGATATCATCCTGCCTTGTAACTTAAAAATATTTTCATGTCACTTTATGTATTTAGCTTAACTAGAGTTCTTTGTTAAGTTAAATTGCACATATTCTTGTGGATATCTGACTCTTATCTACGCAAAACAGGCTACAATAGGGAAGTTTCTTCATACATCCTTTGTATAGCTCCCCTTTTTATCTGGCTATTTTTGGTTTCTGTCAATATTTAAGTAATATGCCTTAGTGAATTGCATAACACACAATATGATCAGGATTAATAAGTTTAAGTAATCCTTAGTGTGAATTTGACTTCCCTCCCTCTCCACTTCAGTTTAAATGCTTCTCAACTTTTTTTTTTTTGGCAGTACTGGGAGTTGAACTCAGGGGCATTCTACCTCCGAGCTACACCCCCAGCCCTATTTTTTATTCTTTATTTTTTTGAAACCGAGTCTCACTAAGTTGCAGAGTGCCTCACTAGGTAGCTGAGGCTGGCCGCAAACCCGGATCCTCCGGTCTCAGCCTCCCGAATGCTGGGATTACAAGCGTGGGCCACCATGCCCGGCGCTTCTCAACTTTTTAAGCAAGGAATTCTAGGAGG